>MU759686.1:0-23325 GCA_026770625.1 Nicotiana glauca | reverse complement strand
AATGGCAGAGAAAGAAGCAAGGTTGAAGATGATTGCAGATGTCTCAAGTAACCTCTTGAACTCACTCAACGAAGCCGGTAGGGAAGATACCGAGAATACAACACCAAGAGATACACCAGAGGGGGAGATCTCACCCTCTATACAAGAGGATCTGATGATCTTACGTGAAAGAGGAGCTTCCATATCTATAGCAAAAGAAACACCACCAGCAATCAAAAAGCTGCTAAAGGAATGGTTGACGAGAGCCCTAAGCAACATGCTTGAGAAAACCCCTCAGGGAAATGTTGAAAATTTACCAACGGTAGAAATTGTAGCCATCACAGGTGAGCCGGGCCCTACACGAACGAGCAACACCCGCACTGTCATCAACGCAAGTGGTGATGCACTCGCAACCATCGTAAAGAAAATGGAAGAAATGAAAAACGAGAACAAAGTACTTCGTGATCAAATGAAAGAGCGCTAGGAAAGGGTCGACAAAATACCTGGCGCCCCCAAGCTGTTACCAAAATGCGATGTGGAAAGGTTTGTCAAACAACCATATAGTGAGGAGGCTGCTCCTTACCCCATCCCTAAAACCTTCATTCCACCATACTTGAAAATATATGACGGGACCACAGATCCAAAAGATCATCTAATCCATTACGTCACCGCAGTAAAAGGCAATAACCTGTCAAAAGAACAAGTGCCATCCGTACTGTTGAAAAAGTTCGGTGAGACTTTGATAGAAGGAGAATTAACATGGTATTCACAGTTACCAGCACAGTCGATATCAATATTCGAGGAGATGGCGGACAAATTCGCCATCGCACATGAAAGAGCAAAAAAGGCTGAAGCTAGGGTCAACGACATCTTTGCCATCCGGCAAACAACGGGCGAAATGTGTCAGAAGGAGTGGCGGTCACAACTTTCCAAATGAGCCGAATAGGAACGGAACGCAAGAAATCAAGAAATTTCTCAGCAGACTCATGAAGTACCCTCCCACCACATGGGAAGAGATCCATAACACCTACTGCGCCGAAGTAAGGGCAGATGAAGACTATCTTAACGGTCCAACTCATCGGCTAACGAGAGTCCAGGTCGAGACAAGAAGAGATCTATGTAACGACGGAAGAAGGGACCAGCCCCCACATTTCAATCGAGAAAGGCATCAGCCTTATGTCAGAACCTCCAACCCGCCCCCTCCGAGACATGTGGATGCCATGCTACAACAAACGATACACCTTCAGAACAAAAAAAGGTATGCCTCCATTATTATTTGCTCATAACTTTTGTTTTTCCC
The DNA here is from genome assembly GCA_026770625.1 of Nicotiana glauca. Lineage (NCBI taxonomy): Eukaryota > Viridiplantae > Streptophyta > Magnoliopsida > Solanales > Solanaceae > Nicotiana > Nicotiana glauca. The sequence continues at coordinate 22,046 of MU759686.1, read as the reverse complement.
TTTTAGAAATAGTGTACGCACTGGAAAAGATGGTCACGAAGTGTAGTGGCCGCCGAAAATAAAGTCGGACCCATGCACAAGAAGGTCAAACGTCCTCTACAAATTCCACCAGGAAAGAGGACACAAAACCTAATGGCCGAAGAGGATTAGGAAAACACAACCTTCATCACCCATCAAGGGACTTATTTCTATAAGGTAATACCATTCGGACTCAAGAACGTGGGGACTTACCAGCGGTTGGTCATCAAAATGTTTAAGGAATAGCTTGACGAAATGATGGAGGTCTACATTGATGATATGCTGGTAAAGTCGGCAAAGAAAGAGGATTACATTGATCATTTGAAGGAAGCCTTCGATATATTGAGGAAGTACGGGATGAAGTTGAATCCAGAAAAATGTGTTTTCGGTGTGTCGTCAAGAAAATTTCTGGGCTTCCTCGTATCACAACGAGGAATCAAAGTCAACAGATCAGATCAAATCCATTGACTCGATACCTGAAGCATTGACCAGCAAGAAACAGGTACAGAAGCTAACAGGGTGAATAGCCTCCTTGTCGAGGTTAATTTCATGATCCTCGGACAGATGTCACAAATTCTTCAACGTACTAAGGAAAGATCATGGGCTGCAATGGAACGGGTAATGCATCGATGCCCTGAAGAAACTAAAAGCATACCTGTCCTCACCACCGTTACTCGTCAAAGCTGGCCCAGATGAATGTTTGCTCGTGTATTTAGCCGTATCTGAGGTAGCTGTCAGTGTAGTCCTGGTTCGCGAAAACAGAGGTATGCAATCCCCCATCTATTATATTAGCAAGACCTTAATAGATGCCAAGACGAGGTACCCTCACCTTGAAAAACTTGCTCTAACACTAGTCACAGCTTCACGCAAGCTTAGACCGTACTTTCAATGCATCCCATAAAAGTCATAACGACCTTCCCCAAAAGGGGCATTCTACATAAACCCGAGCTCTCAGGCAGACTTGCCAAATGGGCGATAGATCTCAGTGAGCACGACATAACCTATCACCCACGAACCGCGATTACGTTGCACGTGCTCGCTGATTTTGTCGCCAATTTCAGCACCGAAATATTTCCAGAGGTAGAGCAAGATTCGCTTCGTGCCTCTGCACGTACCGACCTCTAGACTCTCTAACTGATGGCACTTTGAACGCCTCGGGATAGGGACTAGGACTCATCCTCGAAGTCCCTACGGGCGAAATAATTATCCAGTCCGTACGATGCCCTGACATGACTAACAACGAGGCCGAGTATGAGGCTGTGATTGCAGGTCTGAAGTTAGCCCTAAAATATGGCGCACGACGGCTCGTCCTCTATTGTGAATCTCAACTCATTGTAAACCATGTCATCGGGACTTTCCAAATCAAAGTGCAAAGAATGCAAAAGTATCAATCGGAGATCCATATATTGATGCATGAGTTTGACGAGTGCAACTTCGATCAGAACCCCAAGGCACAAAATATCGAAGCAGATGGCCTCGCCAAATTAGCTGCAGCTACCAGGAATATCAACAAGGGAAATGTTGTCACCCTCCTTCATTCTGCAATAGACCACGTCGAGGTACTCTCTCTACATTTAACCTGGGACTGGCGTAACCACCTTGTATCCTATTTATAGGACAGAACACTCCCGCAAGAGAAAAAAAGAAGCCAGGAAACTCCGAGCGCAGGTCGCTCAGTACAGCCTGGTAAATCACGACCCCTACAAGAGAACATTTGGTGGTCCCCTAGCCAAATATCTGGGGCCGCATCAAACAAGGCAAGTACTGGAGGAAGTACACGAGGGTGACTATGGAGCCCATATAGGGAACTGCACCCTCATCCAATGCCTCTTCCGTCTTGGCTATTATTGGCCTATTATGAAAAAAGAAGCAGTAGATTATGTTCGGAGATACGAGCAGTGCCAAAAATACACCCCTATGATACATCAAGCAGGGGAACTCCTCCATTCCGTCACTTCGCAGTGGTCTTTCATAAAATGGGGAATGGACCTAGTCGGCCACCTTCCGGCAGGATGAGGAAATGTATGTTTCCTTTTAGTTTTAACTGACTATTTCTCAAAGTGGGTGGAAGCAGGTGCATACGCATAAATACACGAACAGGAGGTCATCGCCTTTATATGGAAGAATATTATATGCCGTTTCGACATCCCCAAAGAAATCAGCTGCGATAACGGACCCCAGTTTGTTGGGAAGAAAACGACTGAGTTCTTCGAGAAATGGCATATCAAACGGATACTCTCCATACCATATCACCTCGCTGCCAACGTCCAAGCCGAGTCCTCCAACAAAGTGGTGTTAAATATATTAAAGAAGAAGCTCGAAGAAGCCAAAGGGCTATGGTCTAAATCATTACCTGAAGTATTATGGTGATATCGAACTACACCAAAGTCCAGCAGGGGAGAAACGCCATACTCACAGGTCTACGGGACCGACGCAGTCATACCCGTCGAAGTTGGGAGCCTAGCCTGAGATACTCCCATATAAGCGGAGCAGTTAATGACAAGAGTAGGTTGCAAGACCTAGATGAGGTCGAAGAACGGAGAGATATGGCCCACATAAGAATGATAGCCCAGAAGCAGCAAGTAGAGAGATATTACAACAAGAAAGCAAAGGTAAGATCACTCAAAGTTGGCGCCTACGTCCTCAAAGCCAAAACATTGGCATCAAAAGACCCAAACGAGGGAAAGTTGGGAACCAAGTGGGATGGACCATATATAATCATAGCGATGGAAAACAAAGGAGCATTCCAACTGGAAATGATGGAAGGAAAACTACTCCAAAACAACTGAAACGTCGCCCATCTCAAGTATTTCCACTTCTGAAAGGTATCACCTGAGCCGTACTCTTTTTCCCTTACCTGAGTTTTGTCCCAATCGGGTTTTCTCATGGAGGTTTCTAATGAGGCAGCAATAGAGGACACCCTGTGGATCAGAGCGTTGTTCATCACCTCGTCCCATCGGCACGACATCTAGGACAAAGAAATAAAGGGAGTACACCAGGCAACTTCCATTGTATGAACAAAATTCCATTGTATAAATAGAAATCTCCATTGTGTGAATAGAATTCTCCATTTAAATGGACACCTCCATCAGGAGAAACGCAATCAGTTTGTATATGATGGATACTACTTCAACCATGGTCGATGAAACATCCTAATGGCTAAGGCCATCGAAATCAGTTTGACCTCACTCGAGCTACGACAGATACTACTTCGACCACAAATGAAGCAATATCCCAATGGCTGAGGCCATCGATATCAGTTCGACCTCGTTTGAACCACGACGGATACTACTTCGACCACGGTCGAAGCAACATCCAAATGGCTAAGGCCATCGATATCAGTTTGACCTCGCTCGAGCTACGACAGATACTACTTCGACCACGGTTAAAGCAACATCCTAATGGCTAAGGCCATCGACATCAGTTTGACCTCGCTCGAGCTACGACGGATACTACTTCGACCACAGTTGAAGAAACATCCTAATGGATAATGCCATCGACATTAGTTCGACCTCGCTCGAGCTACAATAGATATGACTTTAACCATAATCGAAGAAACATCCTAATGGCTAAGGCCATCGACATCAGTTAGACCTCGTTCGAACCACAACGGATACTACTTCGACCACGGTTGAAGCAATATCCTAATGGCTAAGGCCATCGACATCAGTTTGACCTCGCTCGAGCTATGATGGATACAACTTCGACCACAGTTGAAGCAACATCCCAATGGCTAAGGCCATCGACATCAGTTCGACCTCGCTTGAGCTACGACGGATACTACTTCAACCACGGTCGAAGCAACATCCAAATGGCTAAGGCCATCTACATCAGTTCAACCTCGCTCGAGCTACAATGGATACTACTTCGACCAAGGTCGAAGTAACATCCTAATGGCTAAGGCCATCGATATCAGTTCGACCTCGCTCAATCTACGACGAATACTACTTCGACCACAGTCGAAGCAACATCCTAATGGATAAGGCCATCGACATCAGTTGGAACTCGTTCAAACCACGACGGATACTACTCGACCATGGTCGAAGCAACATCCTAATGGCTAAGGCCATCGACATCAGTTCGACCTCGCTCGAGCTACGACAAATACTACTTCAACCACGGTCAAAGCAACATCCTAATGGCTAAGGCCATCGACATCAGTTCAACCTCGCTCGAGCAACAACGGATACTACTTCGACCACGATCAAAAAAACATCCTAATGGCTAAGGCCATCGATATCAGTTCGACCTCATTCGAACCACGATGGATACTACTTCGGCCACTATAGACGCAATAACCAAATGTCTAAGGCCAGCGAGATTAGCTCGACCTCGCTCGAACCATGATGAAATATGGATATAACGATAGTCTGTACATCCCTACAAAGACTAAGTGTCTCGCTTCAAACTAAAAAGGAAAAATAGCAAACAAACAAAGTGTCAAAAATAGTTTATATTTCAACACCATGTTATTTACATTCGCCAATATAGGAGGGCCCCAATACAACCAGCTCTCAAAAACTTTCAAATAAAATAACCAAACTAAAACTATTCGTCGGCCGCAGCAGGGTAAGCATCTTAATACCATGAGTTTGAATTGAGGCGGTTCATGTCGTCAGCGGAAACACCCTCCCCATCGGGAGTGTTAGGCTCATATCTACATAACTCACGAGCCGTACGTGCTTCACCATGCACTGTCTGAACTTCCACCTCTGTCGCGCATCCCTCGGCACGAAAAGCTCTATACACATCAAGTCGAGCCTCTGCATAGACCCACTTCTCACATAAATGTCGATTCAATCCCTGACCGACTAGAGGGCAAGATGTGGAAGGCCAGGGATAATTATCTGCTTCTTCTGCCCTCAACGGAGCTACTTGCCTTTGCAGCAAGGACAATTCTACCCCTAGCTCCCCAAGATGTCTTTCAAGCTCCGCAACCCGACTGCTTGAGACCTCTCTTTTCTGTGTATGTTTCGACCTATATAGGCGGAGGGCATCCTTTAATGAGACCGTATCAGAAATGGCGGCAGCCAACTTATCAACACTGATATTCAACTTGCCCCTAAGCCGTCAATCTCTATTGTTTTGACGCTCAGTTCGGCGCTCAAACCGACCACCTTCAACTGCAGGTCGACGTTCTATGTAGTCACCCCTCGACCCAATTCGATTTTATCCTCCTTCACCTTAAGGAGGACCTCCAACTCACTGTTATGAGCAATGGCCCTCACGAGGTCCTCATCAATATCTTGTAGTTCCGCAACCTTTCTCTCTAACTAGACCTCCCGCTATTTGAGCCCTTTGTGGTACACCTGGAATTCAGGGTCTTAAAGGTAGAGGTCGGACACCGCCTGATGCCTGGCACGATGCTGCTGGTACTCCGTCGACATTTTCTTATAAAGATCCGTCCTCCTTCCTTCACGATGACCCCTCTCCACGTCCAGGACGAGGGTCTGAAAAGAAAAAATAGAACTAAGCACACATTTCTATGTCAACCCTACAATACAAACAAAAATGAGAAGGGGGAAACCCACCTGTAGGGCCACACCAGTGACCTTTCGAGACAGCACTGTATCACTCATCGTTCTGAGTGTCTCGCTCTCAGGGGCGGCGCATAAAAGGGTAAGGGTCGATGTGACCTGCTCACTATTTAGCAACAAACTGTAATCCCCCGGGATTACTATGCGATGTTCAGACCCATCCGTCATGTGTCCACATAGATTTGGCAACCCAAAAATTCATTTACATCCTCTGGGGCGACATCGAAACCCGACCCGTCTGCTTCCACACTAGGCCTCCGACGTTAGTCGACACACCCCTCTCAGCGGAGCGCACCGAACTAGATCCAGGGGCAACCCTCCTCTCGTGGGATTACCTTTCTGACAAAATGGCATCAGCCATGAACACGGGCATTGACGGCATCCGAGACCCCCCACTCCCGTCAGCATCAGTAGCCACCCCCTTTCTTAACTCCAATCTTCTCCTTTTTCTCTCTAATGGTTCATCACCATCAGAGGATTCGTCGATAGGATCAGAGGTCGGCACCAACGAGGGTGTGTCTCTTACCGTTGCAGAGGCAGACAGGGTCTCCCACTGAAGAGGTAGAGGACGGCCCTCTCGGACAGACGCACACAAAATGTCCTGAGCTTCTACGACAGCGGCAAGTCGTCTAAAAGTAGGGACTGGTGCCCTTCTCCTAGAAGCTCCCCGGCCTGTCATCAACAAGAATCATAAAGTGAGATAGATCCACACGACCGGTGATGCAATAAATCAAAGGTTTACCTGAGGAAACCTTAGGACCGTAACATTGAACGAAGGCAGTCCAAGTTTGAGCCTCCTCCGCATAGGGCAACAAGCCAGCAACCTAGTTCCTAAGGCTGATGGCGGGCTAGGGTGGGCGAACCATAGTTGCAAAAAAAATGGTTAGAGGCAACATTTGCGGAAGATGGAGAGTATAATGAACTACGATACTTACGATTGTCATTCCACTTCTTTGGGAACCCGACGGAGTTAGAAACCACGTGCTCAGTCTTGATAAAGAAGTATTTGTGCCAATACCTACGGATCAATCGGTCGTCTATTCCGACCACCAGTCCCTTTGTGCCATGAAGCCTTAGGTGCACCATGGTGCCCCTAAAGAAATCGGGCGAGACTAAATGCAAGCGGTGGTGCACGGAGATGTCAATCTCAGCTAATTCTAAGTATTTCACCAACAAAAGGAGCACCTTGAGTGTGTATGGCGTGAGCTGAGCTAGACAGATATGATAGAATCTGTAGAACTCATCTGCCAAAAGAAAAAGAGGCAAGGACCAATCATAAATGGGTACTCATAGAAAGTGCAGTACCCGGGTCTGTGAACATTAGCATAGTCCCCATCCTCCAGAACCATCTCCACGTGAGCGGGGATATCGTGTTTCATACGTAGAGCGTCGAGAAGAGTTTGGTTTGTCGCCAAAAGTACGAGGCTCGGAGTAGGACGTGGGTTCTTATTGAAGTCAGTCCGAGACGAGGGATGCCGTGGTTATAATGCCTCCACTGTAAGAGGACTGTCATCATCCTCCACCACCACTTCTCCGCTATCAGAGAAAGGTACAGCACTCACCAAAACAATCTCAGGAACCTCCTCAGTAGGGCGACGGGATTTCGGCATGATTTTGTATAGAAGTAGCAAGTCACACCAATGGAGAATGAGAAAAGAAAGCTTTCGATCGAGAATGAAAGTGAGAAAATGAGGAGATGCAAAAACAAAAGAAGAAGATCGAAGAATTCTCAAGAATGGCTAAAGTTCTTCAATGAAATTAAACCCTTCACCTATTTATAGGGTTGGGTGGCACCAGAATAGAGGTGGCAGGCTTCAAATTAGCGCGGGAAACCAAACGCCGGACTGTCAGCTTTTCTGCCTCGAAAATATGCATGATGATGATGCATGCGAACATTAACGTTACCCAGGGAGGGGTATCCTTTTCAACGTTCTGCCGAATGAGATTAAGATCTCCTCTACTGGCCACGTCGTAACGTTTCGACAAGCCAAATACTCTTTAAAAGAGGCACTAATTCTGCCCATTGAGGGCGCACCTCACTGAGACCCCGACGAGCGCAAGGACTAACTGTATGGGTTCGAATTTGGTCGATCACGTCTCAAAGGTAACACAACAAACCATTAGGTACCTACGTGCCAGTACATAGGGGCGACCCGGGAAGTAAAGGAGAGACGCCCTCGCATCATCGTCGACTTCGTTATAAACTATACTTCTTCCTTTGTTGTTCCCTAGATAAGTAAAGGATCTTCCATTATATAAAGGGGATCCAGGCCTTGTAATGGGACACGGTTCTTTGGACAAGAAATACAAACTTGCTCTCTCTCTCTCTCTCTACTATTCATCTCTCCACTGAACTATCTCCTCTACTATTGCAATTCCATTTTAGTAGAACTATCCTAGGGTTTTTTTTTTACTACGATTTACCCCTTCATTTTTTTTGATTGATTTGTTTAAAAAGAGTTTAACATCTTTTGATTCAAAAAAAATTAGCTGCAGCCACCAGGAATATCAACAAGGGAAATATGGTCACCCTCTTTCAATCGGCAATAGACCATGTCGAGGTACTCTCTCTACATTTAACCTGGGACTGGCATAACCTCCTTGTACCCTATTTATAGGACAAAAACACTCCCGCAAGACAAAAAAAAGAAGCAGGGAACTTCGAGCGCAAGCCGCTCGGTACAACCTGGTAAATCACGACCTCTACAAGAGAACATTTGGTGGTGTCCTAGCCAAATGTCTGGGGCCGCATCAAACATGGAAAGTACTAGAGGAAGTACACGAGGGTTACTGCAGATCCCACATAGGGAACCGCGCCCTCATCCGATGCCTCATCCGTGCTGGCTACTATTGGCCCACTATGAAAAAAGAAGCAGCAGACTATGTCCGAAGATGTGAGCAGTGCCAAAAATACGCCTCTATGATACATAAAGCAGGGGAACTCCTCCATTCCGTCACTTCACTGTCGGCTTTCATAAAATGGGGAATGGATATAGTCAGCCCCTTTCCGGCAGGACGAGGAAAGATACGTTTCCTTTTGGTTTTAACTGACTATTTCTCTAAGTAGGTGGAAGCAGGTGCGCGTACGCGCAAATACACAAATAGGAGGTCATCGCCTTTATATGGAAGAATATTATTTGCCGTTTCGGCATCCCAAAATAAATCAGCTGCGATAACGGACCCTAGTTTTTCGGGAAGAAAACGACTGAGTTCTTCGAAAAATGGCATATCAAGCGGATACTCTCCACACCATATCACCTCGCTGCCAACGGCCAAGCCGAGTTCTCCAACAAAGTGGTATTAAACATATTAAAGAAGAAGCTCGAAGAAGCCAAAGGGCTATGGCCCGAATCATTACCTGAAGTACTATGGGCATATTGAACTACACCAAAGTCTAGCATGGGAGAAACGCCATACTTACTGGTCTACGGGACCGACGCAGTCATACCTGTCAAAGTTGGGAAGCCTAGCCTGAGATACTCCCATATAAGCAGAGCAGTTAATGACGAGAGTAGGTTGCAAGACCTAGATGAGGTCGAATAACAGAGAGATATGGCCCACATAAGAATGATAGCCTAGAAGCAGCAAGTAAAGAGATATTACAACAAGAAAGCAAAGGTAAGATCACTCAAAGTTGGCGACTACGTCCTCAAAGCCAAAACATTAGCATCAAAAGACCCAAACCAGGGAAAGTTGGGAACCAACTGGGACGAATCATATAAAATCATAGCAATGGAAAACAAAGGAGCATTCAAACTAGAAACGATGGAAGGAAAACTTCTCCAAAACAACTGGAACGTCGCCCATCTCAAGTATTTCTACTTTTGAAAGGTGTCACCTGAGTCGTATTCTTTTTCCCTTACCTGAGCTTTGTCCCAATCGGATTTTCTCAGAGAGGTTTTTAACGAGGCGGCAACAGAGGACACCCTATGGACCAGAGTGCTTTTCATCACCTCGGCCCATCGGCACGACCTCTAGGCAAAAGTAATTAAGGGACTACACCAGGCAACTTCCATTGTATAAACAGAATTCCATTGTATAAATAGAAATCTCCATTGTATGAACAAAATTCTCTATTTTAATGAACACCTCCATCATGTGAAAGGCAATCGGTTTGCATATGATGGATACTACTTCGGCCACGGTCGAAGCAATATCCTAATGGCTAAGGCCATCGACATCAATTTGACCTCGCTTGAGCTACGGCGGATACTACTTCGACCACAGTCGAAGCAACATCCTAATGCCTAAGGCCATCGACATCTGTTCGACCTCGTTCGAACCATGACGGATACTACTTCGACCACGGTCAAAGCAACATCCTAATGGCTATAGCCATCGACATTAATTCGACCTTTCTCGAGCTACGACGGATACTACTTTGACAACAGTCGAAGCAACATCCTAATGGCTAAGGCCATCGAAATCAGTTCGACCTCGCTCGAACTACGATGGATACTACTTCGACTATGGTCAAACAACATGCTAATGGCTAAGGCCATCGACATTAGTTTGACCTCGTTCGAACCACGACGGATACTACTTCGACCACGGTCGAAGCAATATCCGAATGGCTAAGGCCATCGATATCAATTCGACCTCGCTCGATCTAGGACGGATACTACTTCGACCACAGTCGAAGCAACATCCTAATGGCTAAGGCCATCGACATCAGTTCAACCTCGCTCAAACTACGACGGATACTACTTCGACCACGGCCGAAATAGCATCCTAATGGCTAAGTCCATCGACATCAGTTCGACCTCGTTTGAACCACGACGGATACTACTTCGACCACGGTCAAAGCAATATCCTATTGGCTAAGGCCGTTGATATCAGTTCGACCTCGCTCGAGCTACGACAAATACTACTTCGACCACCGTCGAAGCAACATCCTAATGGCTAAGGCCATCAACATCAGTTCGACCTCGCTCGAACTATGATGGATACTACTTCAACCACGGTCGAAACAATATCCTAGTGGCTAAGGCCATCGAAATCAGTTCGACCTCCTTCGAACCATGATAGATACTACTTCGACCACGGTCGAAGCAACATCCTAATGGCTAAGGCCAGCGACATTAGCTCGACCTAGCTCAAACCACGATGAAATATGGATATAACGATAATCAGTACATCCCTACGGAGAATAAGTGTCTTGCTTCAAACTAAAAAGGAGAAACGAAGAACAAAAAAAGTGGCAAAAATAGTTTATATTACAACAAAATGTTATTTACATTCGCCCATACAGGAGGGCCCCAATACAACCCGTGCTCAAAAACTTTCAAGTAAAACAACCAAACTGAAACTATTTGTCGGCCACAGCAGGGCAAGCATCTTCATACCATGAGTCCGAATCGAGGCGGTTCACGTCGTTAGGGGAAACACCCTCCCCATCGGGAGTGTTAGGCTCATATCCACGTGACTCACGATCCATATGTGCTTCAACGTGCACCGTCTGAACTTCCGCCTCTGTCGCATGGCCCTCGGTGCGAAAAGCTCTATACACATCGAGCCAAGCCTCCGCATAGACCCACATCTCATATAAACGACAACCAGCCCTGACCGACTAAAGGGCGAGATGTGGAAGGCCCAGGACGGCGATCTTCTTCTCCTGCCCTCGGCAGAGCTACTTGCCTTTGCAGTAAGGAAAATTCCTCCCCTAGATCCCCAAGATGCCTTTCAAGCTCCGCAACCCGACTGCTTGAGGCCTCTCTTTCCCGTGTAAGTTCTGACCTAGATAGGAGGAGGGTATCCTCCAATGAGATCGTCTCAGAAATGGCGGTGGCCAACTTATCAGCATTGACATTCAACTCGCCCCTGAGCACGTCAATCTCCATTGTCTTGGTACTTAGTTTGGCGCTCAAACCGGCCACCTTCAACTGCAGGTCGGCATTCTCTGCAGTCACCCCTCGACCCAATTCGAGTTCATCCTCATTCACCTTAAGGAGGACCTCCAATTCACTGTTACGAGTGATGGCCCTCACGAGCTCCTCATCTCTTTACTCTAGTTCCGCAACCCTGCTCTCCAATTGGGCCTCTTACTGTTTGAGCCCTTCGAGGAACACCTGGAATTCAGGGTCTTAAAGGTAGAGGTCGAACACCACCCGATGCTTGGCACAGTGCTACTGGTGCTTTGTCAATATTTTCTTATAAAGATCCATCCTCCTTCCTTCACGATGACCCCTCTCCACTTCCAGGACGGGGGTCTGAAAAGAAAAAACAGAAGTAAGCACACATTTCCATATCAATCCTACAATACCAAAAAAAAGAGAAGGGGGGAAACCAACCTGTAAGGCCATGCCATAGACCTTCCGAGACAGCTCCGTATCACTTATCGTTCTGAGCGCCTCGATCTCAGGAGCGGCGTATAAAAGGGTAAGGGTTGATGCAACCTGCTCAGTATTTAGTAGCAAATTGTAATCCCTTGGGATTAGTATGCAACGGTCAGACTCATCCGTCATCGTTTCTACATGGGTGTGGCGACCCAAAAATTCATTTACATCCTTCGGGGCGACGTCAAAACCTGACCTGTCAGCTTCCACACTAGCCCATCCAACGTTAGTCGACACACCCCCTCAGCGGAGCGCACCGAACTAGCTCCAGCGTCAACCCTCCTCTCGTGGGCTAACCTCCCCGACAAAATGGCATCAGCCTTGAACATGGGCATTGACGTCGTCCGGGATGCCCCACTCCCGTCAGCATCAGTAGCCACCCCCTTTCCTAACTCCAATATTCTCTTTTTTCTCTCTAATGGTTCATCACCATTATAGGATTTGTCAAAAGGATGAGAGCTCGGTGCCAACGAGGGTGTGTCTCTTACCGTTGCAGAGGCAGACGGGCTCTCCCGCTGAAGAGGTAGAGGACGGCCCTCTCGGACAGACGCACACAAAATGTCCTGAGCTTCTACGACAGCAGCAGGTCATCTAAAAGCATGAACTGGCGCCCTTCTCCTAGAAGCTCCCTGACCTATCATCAATAAGAATCATACAGTAAGATAGAGCCACATGACCGGTGACGCAATAAATCAAAGGTTTACCTGAGGAAACCTTAGGGCCATAGCGTTGAACGAAGGCAGTCCAAGTTCGAGTCTCCTCCGCATGGGGCAACAGGCCGGCAACCCAGTTCCTGAGGCCGATGACGGGCTGGGGTGGGCGAGCCATAGCTGCAAAACAAACGGTCAAAAGAAACATTTGCGGAAGATAGAGAGTACAATGAACTACGTTACTTACGATTGTCATTCCACTTTTCTGGGAACCCGACGAGGTTAGAAACCACGTGCTCAGTCTTGACAAAGAAGTAATGGTGCCAATACTTACGGGCCGGTCGTCTGTTCCGAACACCAGTCCCTTTGTTCCATGAAGCCTTAGGTGCACCATGGTGCCCCTTAGGAAACCGGGTAAGAATAAATGCAAGAGGTAGTGCACGGAGACGTCACTCTCGGCTAATTCCTCGTATTTTGCCAACAAAAGGAGAACCTTGAGTGTGTATGGCGTGAGCTGAGCTGGGCAGATATGATAGAATCTGCAGAACTCATCCGCCAAAGGAAAAAGAGGCAAGGTACAACCAATCATAAACGGGTACTCATAGAATGTGCAGTACCTGGATCTGTGAACATTAGCGTAGTCCCCATCCTCCAGAACCATCTCCACGTGAGCGGGGATATTGTATTTCATACGTAGAGCGTCGAGAAGAGTTTGGTTTGTCGCCAAAAGTACGAGGCTCGGAGTAGGAGATGGGTTCTTATTGAAGTTACTCCGAGACGAGGGATGCCGTGGTTATAATGCCTCCACTGTAAGAGGACTGTCATCATCCTCCACCTCCACTTCTCCGCTATCAGAGAAAGGTATCGCGCTCACTGGAACAATCTCAGGAACCTCCTCAGTAGGGTGACGAGATTTCGGCATGATTTTGTATAGAAGTAGTAATTCACACCAATGGAGAATGAGAAAAGAAAGCTTCCGATCAAGAATGAATGTGAGAAATTGAGGAGATGTGAAAACAAAAGAAGAAGATCGAAGAATTATCGAGAATGGATAAAGTTCTTCAACGAAATTAAACCCTTAACCTATTTATAGGGTTGGGTGGCACCAGAATCGAGGCAGTAGGCTTCAAATCAGCGCGGGAAACCAAGCGCCAAACCGTTAGCTTTTCTGCCTAAAAAATACGCATGATGATGATGCATACGAACGCTGACACCACCTAGGGAGGAATATTCTTTTCAACGTTCCGCCGAATGTGATTACGATTGCCTCTACTGGCCACATCGTAACATTTCGACAACCCAAATTCTCTTTAAAAGAGGCACTAATTCCGCCCATCAAGGGCGCACCTCCCTGCGACCCCGACGAGCGGAGGGACTAACTGTATGGGTTCAAATTTGGTCGATCACGTCTCAAAGGTAGTAAAGGATCCTCCATTATATAAGAGGGATCCATGCCTTGTAAGGGAACATAGTTCTTTCGATAAGAAATACAAACTTGCTCTCTCTCTCTCTCTCTCTACTCTTCATCTCTCCACTGATCTATCTCCTCTACTATTATAATTTCATTTTATTAGAACTATCCTAGGTTTATTATTTTCGACTAAGATTTACCCCCTTCATCTTTTTTTTTTTATTGATTTGTTTAAAAAGAGTTTAACATATTTTGAGTCAAACGGTATGTACATAAATATATTTTTTTGTTTTTTCTTCATTTTTTTTTCAATGAAATATATTTCCAACGCACAAGATTTTCTCCCACACATCACCATTATCTGCCTTGTTAGTTGTTATTCCTAGGGATGTTCATAAAAATCCGAAAAACCGAACCAAATCGAAAACCAAACCAAACCGACCAAAAAACTAATACTTTTTGGTTTGGTTTGGTTTTGGTTTTGAATTTTAAAAACCGATCAAATTTATTTTGAATTTGGTTTTAATCAGAAAAAAACCAAACCAAACCGACTATAGGAGTAGCTATTTCAAATTTATTATTATACCTATATATATGTGTATATTATTATACAAAATTTCAAAAAATTTATGGTAAATCTTAATAGTTTGCACTTTAATATAGTTCTTTACCTTTACATTCTAGTTTGATTGGTAGTTTTCTTTTGTTTAGTGTAAGAATCCATTTCGTGTTAAAAATAACATATTTTTAATTGAGTCCTTAAATTATTCATCATTATTTGACTCTATTATTATCAATATATCTTGGTAAATAATAGATTTCTCAAAAGGCAATTGATTTGATAGTATTACATTGAAAATGTGATCGCCGAAATATGTGTTTGGTAGTTTATGTCTTATATTAAATAAAAAAACGACAAATAACCGAAAAAACCAAAAAATCGACATAAAACGAATCGAGAAAAACCGACTTAATTCGTTTGATTTATTTCTAATATTTGAAAAACCGACTTATTTGGTTTGTTTTTTTTTGTGAAAACCCGAACAATGAACACCCCTAGTTATTCCTACGCAATAACACAAATAATATTACAGCGTCCCTACCATCGGACCCACCTGATATGCAATGTCCCAATTTTTGGGACCTACTTAAAACAAGTCAAAATCTCCCTCTTCCCCTTCTATTTCGCTGCCCTTTTTTTCTACTCAACCTCCTGCTTTTTCAAGTTCCTATGGCTCCTCTAAACTCTTCCATTTCTTTGTAGTGCTCATAAATTTCTCCCAAATTCTCAAACAATGGAAAACTACTCTTATACTTCATACCCAGATTCTGTAAATTCATCCCCACGTTCTCGTGAAATTGATTGTGAAAACGCATCATGGGATGATCAACCACCTTCTTCTTACAAGGTCAAATTCATGTGCAGCTATGGCGGAAAAATACACCCTAGACCCCACGATAATCAACTCGCCTACGTCGGTGGTGAAACCAAAATCCTCTCCGTTGATCGTAATATCAGATTCTCAAATCTTATTACCAAACTTTCTTCTATTTCAGACTGTGAAGTTTGCTTTAAGTATCAGTTACCTGGTGAGGATCTTGATGCTTTAATTTCAGTAACTAATGATGAAGATTTGGAACATATGATGCTTGAATATGACCGGCTTTATCGCGGTTCAGCTAAACCGGCTAGACTCCGGCTTTTTTTGTTCCCTATGAATACACCGGCGACTAGTACTTTCGGTTCTAGTGACTCGAAACCTGAGAGTCAGTGGTTTGTTGATGCTTTGAATTCTGTTCAGTTACAGGACGTGAATTCACCGACGGATGTTTCGCCGGTGCCGGCCCCGGCGGTGACTCCTGATTTTTTGTTTGGTTTAGAGAAAGGACAAGCTCAACAACCTCCGCCAGTGAAGTTACAGGATCAGGTTCGTCCACCGCCGGTGCCGGAGGTCTTTGCTAAGGAATTTCATGCTGGTTCTGATGACCGGCATATCATCGGGGATACTGTAATTTCGCCCGCGGCGGCTGATTATCAGAGACAGATTCAGGAAATGCAAAGGTTGCAGCAGCATGTTTCGAACCACGAACAAGCTATGTACAACAGAAAGGTTGATGAATTTTATCAGCAAAAGGGTCCTCCGCCGCCGCCTCAACAGATGGTGCCGGTGACAAATCCGGCGACGTTTTGGCCGGAACGACATATGACAAGTGGACCTTACCCAACAACAGCAGTTCAAACTGAGCAACCTGTATACATAGTTCAAACACCCGCTGGGGTTTATCAAACTCCGGCGATGCGACCGGTGACTAACCAATTGGTTGGTCAGGCTTATTACGGCATGCAGCGCGTGATGCCGGAGGTATACCGGGAACAGCCGGTGTACGGTGGAGTTCCGCCACAGCCAACAATTCAACAGCCGAAGATGGGAGGAGCTTACACGTCTGAAAATATGGGGATGGTGCGGCCACACGCGCCGGCGGAGTCAACGTATACACAAGTTGGGTATGATAGTGTAGGGAGACAGGTGTATTATACTGCACCAGCAGGTGTTATGCAACAGCCAATGCAGTATCCTGCGGCGGACGGGAGGCAGAGTGGTGGCGCTTTGAATCCAGAGGGTAGAATTGTTGGCAAGCCTTGAATTTCATCCTTTTTTGTCTTTCTTGTTTTTAAGTGAAGATAGGATTCGGTGAACTTTGGGGCTGGCTATGGGCTGTGTGTTTAGTATTTCTCTGAAATTTTTATGTAATGTTTTGTGGGATATCAGATATGCAAGTGAAAAAATTATTAGTAACTGATGTTGATTAAGCACGACCCTAAACCATATAGTATTATAGATAGGCATAAAAGTAACAAAAACCTATTAACCACTTATTTTATTTATCGAGAATCAAACGGTATGGATTTTGATATTTAAATGATATGAGAAAAATTAAAACTAATAATTCTTTTCCGTGCAATTTTTAAATATCTAAATTTTAATTTAAAATACTGTGTTGAAATTTGTCATCCACACGCACAGAGGGAATAATGAAGCTTTTGAAAACAGAACCTCTTGTAGATGCTTCTTTGAAAATTGAGTAGAATCAGGCAAGATTACAAGTGCTTTAAATCTACGCAAGACTTTCACGGGAAAAAAAAACAGAGTGTCTAAGTTTCAAATACAGGTTATCAATACGGCCTATGTTAACTTGTTCGGTCTTATTTATCTTTACCAATTTACCTTCACCTCAAAAATATTCTTAACGTAGTGCGTACATACTGCTTTGTATTAACTTTTACACAAATTTTCCTTGAAACTTCCCAAAGTTAAAAATATTCTTTCGCGTTATAATAACTCTTTTTAGTCAACTTTCAGGCAACGAACTTTAAAAAAAGCTCTCTACCATGTAAGAACACTTCTTACCAACGCTGCCATTATAGAACATACCTACTGCTAACTTAATCTTTCTCAGAAACACCACAGATCATGGCTGATTCCCTCAAACAAACAGACCTGTGTAATCAAGTTTCAGAACCACCCGATTTAGGATCCATGCAAATTGATGATGTAACCCTGCAAACACAAACACCTTCTTTTCTACAAACCCTACTAAGCGAGAAATATCTTTTGCCTTTTTCGTCGACCAACCTAATACACTCCTTAAACACTCTAGACCTAACCGATGAATTACTTCATACTACTACTGACAATGACTCATTTATACCAATTTCCTCAACTGACAAGTCTCGTACTCTGTTATTTGTTAAGCTCTTTGGTAAAAGAATTACACACCAAACAATGTATGATAAGCTTATGAATCTATGGAAACCTACACAGGTGCTTCCTCTAATTGACTTAGGTTCTGACTTTTTCCTCATTAAGTTCCAAAAAAGAGGAAAATATGATCAAAGCTTTACATGGAGGTCCATGGTTCATTCTCAATCATTTCCTAACTGTATGAGGATGGGACCCAAAGTTTAAAGCATCATCCACTCAACTCACGTACTCAGCTTTATGGGTACGCATGCCTGAGTTACCTACTGAGTTTTATGATTTAGAAATACTCATTCGGATTGGATCAAAGTTAGGATGACTGCTAAAGATTGATAGTTGTACCTCAACTACTACAGAGGAAGGTATGCTCGTATATTTATTGAAGTACCTTTGGAGAAACCTTTAAAAATACATCTATACATAGGTCTCCACAAACAGGTTCTTTTCTATGAAGGACTGAACCTACTTTGTACGCACCGTGGTAAATTTGGACATCCAGTTCTTAATTATCTTGAGATTATTATGCTACCTAAGGAGCAAAAACAAATCAATAACCAACAAGACATGATTAATACAACTACCGCTACACCCTCGAAGGATAATGATTGGACAACGGTGGTTTTTGCTAAGAAGAATTTTCAACCATCCAAACAATCGCAAGTGGGAAAGGAACAGGCAGCTGCAAGGGCGGCTACAGAAGTGCTAGAGGCGGCGCAGCTATTACTAGGTAAGTCTGCTAACCCTACATTACCTATTTTGGGTCGGGTCAACTTACAAGGGCAAGGGAATTTGAATTAGCCCAATATAAAATTACACAACCAATTTCATATGCTATCTAATGCTGGTCCTTTAGACTCCCTACACAATCTTTCCAGTAAAGGCCCATTAGTTAATAACTTGGACAACGGGCCTCTTTTAACACAACAAATACGCAGAACCCAGTTCCTTAAGCATGAAAAGTGGCCGGCCATATTGTCACGCCCCAACCTCGGAGGCGCGACCGGCGCTCAATCAAGTGAACCCGACTGAGCAAGCCTTATCGAACGCTTCCTACCCCAACTCATTATGAATGCGGAACTCATACCTTTGGTTAATTTGAATGATAATACACGGGGTATATCACATTACTAGTTCATTTCATATCGATATTTTACCATTCATAAGTTAGCTTCATCGATTCTATTAGAGTCACGGCTTAAGGAGATCGCAAGTTAGAATTACAACATATACACAGTGGGGAATCCCCAAAATCCGTACACAACCCACACTAGTATCTTTGAAGCCTCTAAATATACAACACATAAGCATGACTATGCCGGCAACAAGGGCCCGGCTATACCTCAAAATGAAAGAAAACTATAATAGCAAAAGATACACCCTGCAGCCCCATGGAAGAATAAGGAGCTTACCGTGACTTCGAGTAGATGAACTCTCCGCTATACTCGGTCTGCACTGTCCGCTATGGGGCCACCTACAATCATGACACGAATGTAGCGCCCCCGGAAAAAGGGGCATCAGTACATTTGAATTGTACTGGTATGTATAATTAATCACCATTTTATTAGAAAGAACTATCAAATAGATACAAGCAATTAATACGGCAAACCACATAAACAATTATATAATTTTCATACAATTTCCACAACACCGATTAAGGCAATTCTGTCACATGTTCACCATTGTTCTCATCACCACCGCCATCTTGAGCGGAGTCCGGTCACGACCCGACCGGCTAGGTCACCTCATTGGAGGCATTACTTTCAATCAATATTTCATTTCCCTTGTACGGGATTCAACAACAGCACATTTCCACCATGCGTGCGGCATGGTGTCCGATCACGACCCGATCGGCTAGGTCACCTCATTGGAGGCATTACTCGATTCTCATATGTCCACTCCTTCAAATCCTTATATCATACATATCATAGCAATTTCTGGGCACCCATGGCCACCATCATCACATCATTGCCCCTTTTTAATATTAGTTTATAAGTTGTGATCATAGACACGTATATCAAGGATATTTCAAGTTGAAATCACAGGTAAGTGAGCATGTAGCTAGCATGAATAATCCTCTGTTTCATTGTTGGCTTATAGCCCAAGTATTTCAACAAATAATTATACTTTTCATCATCATCTAATTATCCCGATTGGCACGTTGTTCACATTGAGGCACATCCTTCACGAATATGTATAGATATATGTAAATCTCTTAATTTCACAATAACAATCAATACACTAGCCAATTCAACTCTTACCACACATCCGTAAGCACCAACAGAGCTCGATTTCTAATAGATGGGGGTTTTAGCCATACATACCTGGAGTCGAATTCCCTTTTTAAACTCCTATTATCAGTCACCAAGCAATCTAGCCACGTCAATCTAGTTTACAATTTAACACATATTTCTTAGAATTTGAAATTCACAATTACTACTCGAACGCATTTAGGTTATCGAGCATAGCCCCTTACTTCTACCCAATTCCTCTTACTAAATTTTAGATTTTGAAAGACATGCATGTGAGTTTCCACCCATTATTTCAAGAATCAAAGCATAAGACTCCCTCCCTTAGCTTAAAAATCTGGAAATCAAGGAAAAAGGGTTAGGGATTTTACCTGCAGAAATAGAGATGAAGACACTTGCTTTAAAATCTTCCGAACCAAGTAATTTGAGGAACAATTTTGAAGAAGATTAGCTTTTCTCTCAAGAACCCCTCCTCCCTCTCTCTTAGTTTGTTCAGAAAAATGGTTGAAATGAGGGGTTAAGGCGTTTTATTAGAAAGGGGGTCGGGTTTTAAATTTTAGAAAATAGAAGCCCGGGTGCGATCTGCGGTCCATTCTGCGATCGCAGAACCGAAATGTGGTTCGCATATTGGACCACAGAACTGGCCCTAATCACTGAACATCTCTGCCTGGGTATGCGGTGGAAATGCGGTCCGCATTTCGATTTTGCGATCGCAGAATGGACCGCATTTTTGACATCAACTTAGACCAACTCTCTGCTTTACTTTGCGGTAGGAATGCGGTCCGCATATAGATTATGCGGTCGCATAATGGACCGTATTTTTGACAATTTCTGGAAAAATTAATTCTTTTGATTTTTAAAGGCTTAGATCACTACCAAGGGTCCGAACCGCGGCGAGCTTATTCTACCCATTCCTAACACGTATTCGGAGTCGACACCATGAGTTACTAAGTTTTGAGACCAAAAATTATTTACGGGGCCTTACATTCTCCCCCACTTAAAAAAACATTCGTCCTCGAATGAGGATTTTGAAAATTAGCTGGTTTTGAAAGACATGATATGAAGACTCTTGAAATTTTCACTAACTCCCATATTCTAGAAAACTTTTGCCAGAGTTTCTCTTGTAATATGGACATATCCACCTGTCAGAGAGCCCCCCAAACATATTCCCAAGCACCATTACACAATTACAACTATATATACAGCTTGTACACAATTCACTACCTCAACAATTGCACATATTCTATCACTTGCTACATTTTGCACATAAACTAGTCACCTCAATGAGTCCCACATAATTTAATTGCTTCAACATACTACATGCATATAAATAAACCATTATCAATTTACTCCCTCATTAGTTATTTACTTATCACATGAGTCTTTATACAACTTCCATTTACCAAAAACGGGTGGTTCACATAATTTAAGATAATCACAACACTCATAATCCTTGCGCAGCTTGGGGAATTTCAAGAGCAAAGCATTTAGGAAAGAANTTTTTCTGCTTCCCACGTGGCTTCCTCAACTTGTTGACTTCGCCATAACACTTTAACAGAGGCAACTTCCTTATTCCTCAACTTACGAACTTGCCTATCAAGAATGGCAACTGGAACTTCTTCATACGACAAGTCTTCATTAACCTCGGTAGCCTCGACTGGCACGATGGTGAAGGGATCTCCAACCACTTTCTTCAACATGGACACATGGAACACTGGGTGTACTAATGACATTTCAGGAGGCAATTCCAGCCTATAAGCAACTTGCCCTACCCGTTGAGCGATCCGATACGGTCCGACATACCTAGGACTTAACTTTCCTTTCTTCCCGAATCGCATGACTCCCTTCATAGGAGATACCCTCAAGAACACCCAATCATCAACTTGAAATTCCAAATCTCTTCGGCGAACGTCCGCATAGGATTTCTGATGACTCTGAGCAGTTTTCATCCTTGCCTGAATGACTTTAACTTTCTCCATAGGCTGGTGCGAGGTCCAGCCCTATCAATTCCGTTTCTCCAACCTCGAACCATCCGATGGGAGACCTACATCTCCTACCATACAATGCTTCGAACGGTGCCATTTGAAT
>MU759683.1:1351-35113 GCA_026770625.1 Nicotiana glauca | reverse complement strand
TACCCGAGCGGACAACTCGAGTCGAGGAGGGGGATACGTACCGGGGACCTGCGGGATCGTCCGGCTTAGTAACTTGTCCGGCCTCTTTTCTTATTTTGGGTATGACACTAACAGAATGGGGAGTCTCAACCAGTAAGCACATCCCCGGAGGTAAGAAGAGAAGGGTTTTCGGCACAATTTATATACAGTTCAAATAATATCAAAGCGGTAAACATTTAGCACATTAATCATGAATCATATAGGGAAATCAGATATAAACAAGTACAACAATTTAACTGAGCTCGAATTCTTAAACCCTGGACCAGAGATTCTGGGTTTCTTGTCCCCAGCAGAGTCGCCAGAGCTATCACACCTCCTGTTTTCGAGCTTGCTTTACTACACCCCGAGAAGGGTATAATAAAAAGGAAGGAGTTTTTCAAATTTAAGGACAGTCGGAACGTGATTTATTTATTTAAATTCAGAGTCGCCACTTGGGAGATTATTGGTGTCCCAAGTCACCGGTTGAATCCCGAACCGAGGAAATATGACTCTGTTAGCAGTCCGTGAATCAGAAATCCGGATAAGGAATTGTGTTAATCCGAGAGAAGGTGTTAGGCATTACCGAATTCCGTGGTTCTAGCACGATCGCTCAACTGTTGTATTTGATTATATCTGATTTTTATACATGTTCTACTTTTATGTGCCTTTTATTAATCAACTGTTTTATTTACATTTATTGGTTATTTTAAGAATTACAACGTCGTGAAAATGCATCTCGAATCACGCCGTACCAGTACGCCCGTGATTTTTAATACATTTCGACTTCGTTGAGATTTGGATTTGGGTTGCATGAAATGCACACCCATATTAAGAAGGTAATATTTATTAACAATCACGCCTAAAAGCATCTACGTGTAATTAGCTTTGGAAAAGACTGTAGAATTATCTAAACAGTCCATTCTGATTCTAAGTATTTTGTAAGTAATTATTGAGGGCCTCGCAATGGTGTTTTTCTTATTTTAGTAAGCATATTTTGTGGATTATTCTCTATATCCTTTCCTATTTATTTAGTCTCGGTTTATAGCAAAATCACATCTGATCATAGTTTACTAACATACTGTACCTTATCACTATGGTTAATTTTATTTTTTAACACTGAACTGACTGCTATAGCCAATTCTACGCATAGTAATTGAATAGAATTTGTTGAAACGTGCAACACTCATAATCTAACTCCAAAGTTTTAAAACGATTTGGAGCCATACTTGTTCGTTTTTATCCCTGAAAAATACACATCCTCACTAGTTTTTCTTGGGCATTTATATTAGCTCACTTGTTCAAATATAAACTAATGCTCAGAATCTCACATTAATTGGCCAATATCTAATGTAAACTGATGGATATTCATAACTAGATTAGAATTTACAAAAGGAGCTGGAGTATACTATAAAATCATTATTTGACTCGTAGTTCTCGAACAATTTCATATATTGTTCACATCAAACACAAATCCAAAAATGTGTTAGTTAGACTTTAGAACTACTATAACAGTCTACAACCTAAATATTTCAAAATCTCTAAATTGCTCAGCTTAATCCAATTTACAATCTCCAATTCAATTCTGTCTTGTTTATTATGAATATAAATCTATCCTAACAATATACAACTATCATTCGGATCAAACATGGAAGTTATAGCAGAATTACAACACGACTTCATTTGATTTTTCTCAATTGAAGATATACAGAAGTATAGACTCACATGTGTACCTGAGAAATCCAGAGGAAAAGAGGAGAGAGTCAGCAGATTTTACTTGAAGATTATCAAACACAAAATAACAGCAACAACACCTCAACAATTCCAACTGTGACAGAATGTTTAAATCACCAAATCTCTTCAAATATCAATCGAAATTATAGCAGCAAAACCACATCATTCAAATCTTCAAAAATGATTGAATTTGAATTCAAACTTATTCAAACTTGAAGCTAGTAAACATGTGACTTTTGATGACTCAAACTGAATCAAAATTGAAAGAATTGATAGTTGAAAAACTGCAATTTGTTTGAGAATTCTCTATAGAATAGTGATTTTTAATTTTTCTACTGATTTTGTAATGTGTTTTGGATTTTTTTGAAGGAAATTTGAAGTCTATAAGAAGAGATGAAATCTGAAACTATTTTCTTTCAGATCTGAAACATAACAGATATTTTGGAGATTTTTCTAAGGTTCAAAAGCTTGTGAATTAAGGCAAATGCTGCCTATTTATAGATTTTGGATTTGGAGGGATATTAAAAATCAGATTTTATCTAACAATCCTTTATTTAACCTGACTAACAGATTACTACATTCACTTTATTAAAATTTGCACTAGAACCCATTCTAGAAGGTTCTAGTTGCATCTACCATGTTCTTATTCCTTGGAATTCCTATTATACCCTCACTTCCCTTTAATATTCACTGAATTGCCTTTTTTATTGCCCATATTACCCCTGTCTCCTTAGTCTTATTACTACTACCCCATTTTCTATACCCAAACTGCCCCTACATCCTTTAACTAATTACTGCTAAACCTTATTTTGTTTTTCTTCTTCTTTATTTTTATTATTATAGGTTAACTATGATTAATTATCCTTAAAACAGCTATAACCAATCCCTAATACTAATTACCAGACTAATTAAACTAAAGTAAGAAAATATTAAAACTAAAATTAACACTAATTAACTAAAAATGATCTAACAATTATTCTACACTTGAACTAAACAAATCTGCCACAAACTACTATTTAAATCAGAATTAATCAGAACAAAAGTTAAAATTTTAAAACTGAAAGTCATGCTTAGAATTTGAAGAATCGTTTTCTAATTAAAAACTGAAGTAATTTTGCAACCAATTTATCAATGAAATTTTACTATGATAAAATCTAATTTACTTATATCATTTATCTATGAGTAAACAAAAATTAATCAACAGAAATCAATATCAATTTATTTAACAGAAATTGAGAAGTAAACTTATTTACTAATAATAACCATACGGACTCATGTAGAAAAACAGAAACTAATTCAGAAAAAGTTTAAAAGGAACTTATCTTTATGGCTTTCTTTTAACACACCTATTCCGATCGCTTTTGAGCCGGAAATTGGAATTCTTGATGATTAATTGGGGATTTCTTTGATCGAAACATTGGAACTAATATTCGAGAAATTCTGGTGGGGTTTGGAAAATATAACTTGGGTATTTGGCATGAGGAGGGCAAAGCGAGTCTATGGTGTGAATCAGGGGTTGTTTGGATGAACCATCACTCGCCGGCGGTAGGGTTCCGGCGAGTTTAATTTGGATATTCGAACAGTTCCGAGGTGCTTTGAGGGAAACGGGGTAGAGGGGTGTGAAAAGGGGGTTGAGGCGGTTCCGGGGTGTAACTTTGGGACTGAACGGGATAAGGTCGTCTGCCGGCGGCGTCTCCGCCGGCGAAGTTACAGAGAGACGAGGGAGGAAGGGTCTAATTTTAGGATTAGATGTTTTGGTATGTAACGTTTTATTCTTTTAAAATGCCTTATTTATTTCTGGCCGTTGGATTAAAATATTTTAAGGGCCAAGATTGAATCCCATTAATACGACGTAGTTTTGAGCTCCTGGGCAGACCGGGTATATCAACCCTTGGGCCTGGGCGTGGATTACAGTGTATTTTTGATTTAGCCTATGTGTGTTCAGCCCAATTTGACCTTTTTATTATATTTTCTTGTATTGTATTTTTTGTATTGTGTTTTTGTATTGTATTTTTATATTGTATTTTTGTATTATATTTTTTTGTATTGTATTTTTTTGTATTTCCTTTCTTTTGTATATTTTATTTGTATTTGTATTTTATTTTATTTTGTATTTTGTTAAACTAATTAACTTCTATTTTATGATAATTTTTCAATTAAAGTACAAAATGCTATATTTTGGTTTTCTTAAAATTGTTCTAAAATAAATTAATACCTACTAAATGCGAAATTAATTTCCTAAATGCAAATGCATATTTTGTATTTTTTATTTGACTTAACATGCGCAAATAACATGCAAACAATTCACACAATTTCTAAAAAAATAAGGAAAAATTATTTTATTTGAATTTTATAAGAATAACTCATATTTAGGGCAAAAATCACGTGCTCACAGGCCGACCTCTCCACTGAACCTTCACCGAAGCTATATCCTTTGAACTCAATTTCCGAACCTGACGACCCAAAATAGCTTCTGGCTCCGCATCATAGGTCAAATCATCATCCAACTGAACCGTGCTGAAGTCCAACACACGAGATGGGTCCCCAACATACTTTCGGAGCATAGATGCATGAAATACCGGATGAACGCTCGATAAGCTGAGTGGCAAGGCAAGGATGTAGGCACTCAACTTCCCTTTCTTTCCAAACCTCATAACGCCCTTCATGGGCAAAACCTTCAGCAATACCTTCTCGCCCACCATATAAGATATATCTCGAACCTTCCGTTCTGCATAACTCTTCTGACACAACTGAGCTGTACGAAGTCTCTCCTGGATCACTTTCACATTCTCTAAGGCATCCTGAACTAACTCTGTCCCCAATAGCCTAGCCTCTCCGGGCTCAAACTAACCAACCGAAGATCTACACCGTCTCCCATATAAGGCCTCATATGGTGCCATCTGAATGCTGGATTGATAGTTGTTGTTGTAGGCAAACTCTGCAAGTGGCAAGAACTCAGCCCATGAACCTCCAAAATCGATAACACAGGCATGCAACATGTCTTCCAATATCTGAATGGTACGCTTGAACTGCCTGTCCATATGAGGATGAAACGTTGTGCTCAGGTCCACCTGTGTACCCAACTCTCGCTGAAAAGTCCTCCAAAACTGGGAAGTGAACAATCTCTCAGATGAAAATCCCTACCAGCCGCTCCGAAGAATAGGTAGTACACACCGGAATGAAGTGTGCGGACATGGTCAGCCGATCCACAATCACCCAAATCGAATCAAACTTCTTCGAGGTCTGAGGAAGACCACTCACAAAATCCATAGCAATCCTGTCCCACTTCCACTCTGGAATATCCATCCGCTGAAGTACACCACCCGGTCTCTGATGCTCATATTTCACCTACTGACAGTTGAGACACCGAGCTACATAACCCACAATATCTTTCTTCATTCTCCTCCACCAGTAGTGCTGCCTCAAATCCTAATACATCTTCGCGGCACTCGGATGAATGGAATATCGCAAGTTGTGGGCCTCCTCAAGAATCAACTCTATATGCCCATCTACATTGGGCACACATATCCGACCCCGCATCCTCAATACACCATCATCACCAAGGGTCACATCTCTAGCATCGCCATACTGAACTCTGTCCCTGAGGACAAAAAAGTGCATATCATCATACTGGCGCTCTCTGATGCGGTCATGTAAGGAAGACCGAGAAACCACGCAAGCCAACACCCGACTGGGCTCTGAAATGTCTAATCTCACAAACCGATTGGCCAACGCCTGAACATCAACTACAAAAGGCCTCTCCCCAACTGGAATGTATGCCAAACTCCCCATACTGACTACCTTTCAGCTCAAAGCATCGGCCACTACATTGGCCTTTCCCGGATGATACAGAATAGTAATGTCATAATCCTTTAACAACTCAAGCCACCTCCGCTGCCTCAAATTAAGATCCTTCTGCTTGAACAAAGCTGAAGACTGCGATGATCGGTGAATACCTCGCAAGATACGCCATATAGGTAGTGCCTCCAAATCTTCACATCATGAACTATAACAGCCAACTCTAAGTCATGAACAGGGTAGTTCTTCTCATGGGGATTTAACTGACGAGAAGCATAAGCAATCACTCTACCCTCCTGCATCAATACACAACCAATCCTGTCTCTCGAAGCATCACAATAGATAGTGTAAGAACCTAAAGCTGATGGCAAAACTACTACTGGAGCTGTGGTCAAAGCTGTCTTGAGCTTCTGGAAGCTCTCCTCGCACTTGTCCGACCATAAAAAATGAAGCACCCTTCTGCGTCAACTTGGTCAAGGGCGAAGCAATAGATGAAAAACCTTGGACGAACCTGCGATAATAACCCACCAAACCAAGGAAACTACAAATCTCTGTGGCTGAGGACGGTCTAGCCCAACTCTGAACTGCCTCTATCTTTTTTGGATCAACCTGAATACCATCGCTGGACACCACGTGCACCAGGAAAGCCACAGAGCCGAGCCAAAATTTACACTTGGAGAACTTTGCATACATCTTCTCCTCCTACAATCTCTGTAATACCACTCGCAAATATTGTGCGTGCTCCTCCTGGCTACGTGAGTACACCAGGATATCATCAATAAAAACAATAACAAATGAATCCAGATACGGCTGAAATACACTGTTCATCAAATGCACGAACGATGCTGGGGCATTAGTCAGCCCAAAAGACATAACAAGAAACTCATAGTGCCCATATCTAGTCCTGAAAGCAGTCTTCATAATATCTGAATCCCTGATCTTCAACTGGTGATAGCCTAAATGGAGATCGATCTTGGATAATACCCTAGCCCCCCTGAAGCTGGTCAAATAAATCATCAATACGAGGCAGGGGATACTTGTTCTTCACTGTTACTTTATTCAATTTCCTGTAGTCAATTCACATTCTCATTTTGCCATCTTTCTTTTTCACAAATAAAACCGGTGCACCCCACGGTGACATACTAGGCCGAATGAACCCCTTTTCTAAGAGTTCCTGAAGCTGATCCTTTAATTCTTTCAACTCCGCTGGTGCCATGCAATACTGGGGAATGGAAATGGGCTGAGTGCCTGGCACCAGTTCAATACCAAAATCAATATCCCTGTCCGGTGGCATGCCCGACAGGTCTGCGGGGAATACATTGGGGAAATCCCTCACAACGGGAACCGAATCAAGGCTAGGAGTCTCACCTCCAACATCTCTCACAAATACCAAATATGAACGACAACCCTTCCCAACCATACGCTGGGCCTTTAAGAAAGAAATAACTCTACTCGGAACATAGTCAGTCACACCTCGCCACTCGATCCTCGGAATACCCGGCATAGCCAAAGTGACTGTCTTAGCATGATAGTCTAGAATAGCATGACACGGAGATAACCAGTCCAGGCCCAGAATAACATCAAAGTCTACCATGCTTAATAGCAATAAAATAACTCGGGTCTCTAGACCCTCAATAGTCACAAGACAAGACTGATACCCATGGTCTACAATAATAGTATCGTCCACCGGGGTAGATACGTGCATAGGTAAAGCAAGACACCCTCGGGTCGTACCCAAATGATGAGAAAAATATAAGGACACATAAGAATAGGTAGAACCGGGGTCAAATAAGACAGAGGCATCCCTGTGGCAGACTGAGATAATACCTGTGATAACAACATCAGATGCAATGGTATCTATTCTGCCTGGAATAGCATAAAATCGAGCCTGGCCACCGCCGAATCAGCCTCCACCCATGGGATGACCCCTGGCTGCCTGGCCTTCACCCCTAGATGACTGGGCGGGTGCAGAAGAAGCTGGAGCAGAAGACGAGGGTTGATCCCTCTACTGAGACTGGCCACCACGAAGTCGAGGACCCTGCCTCCTCATATGAACTCGTAGCAACTACCAGATGCTGGAGAAGGGGACTGAAGGGAACCCCTCACACCAGAATGACCAGCCGATGCACTCGGCGCAGAAGAACCCTGAGCTGAAGGGGAATAAGATGAGCTCTGAGCTGGGAGGGCACTAAGTGAAGGCTGCCCCTGCTGGAACCCCTGATGACCACGACCTGAAGACACCCCACTATATTCTAGACGGGCCGACGGAGGAGGCTTGAAAGAACGACCTCTACCACACTGGAACTGGCCCCTAGACGGAGCACCACTGAAACTACCTGAACCTCGAGGCCTCGTGGCCTCCCTCTCTTTACGCTCCCTGCGGTGAACCATCTCAATATCATGAGCAATGTCAACTACCTCCTCGAATGAGGCACCCAATACTCTGTCTCTAGTCATCAGAATACAGAGTGAATAGTTAAGGCCATCCACGAACCTCCTAATCCTCTCCCGATCTGTCAGGATCATCCAAGTAGCATGACGGGCCAACTGCGACAATCTCATCTCGTACTGGGTCACAGACATGTCCCCCTGGGTCAACCACTCAAACTGTCGACACAACTCCTCTCTGTGGGACTGCGTACATACTTCTCCAAGAAGAGAGTGGAGAACTGCTGCCATGTAAGGGGCGTTGCACCAATAGGCCTACGCCTCTCAAAATCCTCCCACAATGTAAATGCAGCCCCTGAGAACTGGAAGGTAGTAAAAGCCACACCACTCGAATCCAAAATCCCTGCGGTGCAAAGCATACGCTAACACATGTCAAGAAAACCCTGGGCATCCTCGCCCTCAGCACCACTAAATGTCGGAGGCTGGAGCTTACCGAATCTCTCGAGACGACGATGCTCATCGTTGGGCATAGCTGGAACCACAAAGCCATGAACTGGTGCAACCGGCTGAGCTGGAGCTGCTCCCAGTGTCTGCAATCCCTGCACAACCTGCTTAGGTGTGCAAGCAGCGGGGGTCTGATTACCTCCCCCGGCCTGCGAAGTAGCTGCTATAGTAGTGGCTGAAACTACCTGAGCCAGGCCAGTGCAAACTGATAATATCTCAGCCAAGGCCTCCTGGAGACCCGAAATCACAATGGGTACTGCCGGTGCCTAAACAGGTGCTGCTGGAGCATCCACAGCTGGAGTCTGGTCCTGAGCCGGGGCAACTGGTGGATCAACATGTGCTGCCCTCGCTGCTCTGCCTCGACCACGACCACGACCGCGTCCACGGCCTCTAGTGGCCTCAGTAGGTGGTACTGGTGGTCGTTCGCCACGTTTGGTAGCGCGAGTCCTTTCCATCTGCGAGATAATAGGATACAGAAGTTTAGTTCTCGGATCAACAAAGTCACACGACAACAATTTCAAGAATATGGAGTTTTTCCTAAAGGTTCTGCAGCCTCTCGAGGATAAATATAGATGTCTCCATATCGATCCGCGAGACTCTACTAAACCGGCTCATGATTCGCGAGACCAAGTAACCTAGGTTCTAATACCAACGTGTCACGACCCCGGTCATGATGGCGCCCAACACACTGGTAGGCAAGCCCGACCATTCTACAGCATTAACCCAAATTCATACTCACATTATAGATAAATGACAGAGGGGATTAACTACGTCATCACATTCAAGTTTATAATTTATAATAAAACATGCGGAAGTTCATTTATAATATCATAACATAGCCCAATAGAATCCGGTGTCGCAAATACGAGCCTCTAATACAGAATATCCACCTAATACAAGATTGTCTAGGAAAAAAAATACAGAGTAAAAGGGTAGAGATAGAAGGGAGAGATCAAGGCTACGAATGCCATGCAACTGCCTCGATACTCCCGGATGTTGCTGCACTGCTAATCAAATCCTCACTCAGCCTGTGGGGTACCTGGATCTGCACGCAAGGTGCAGGGAGTAATGTGAGTACTCCGACCCAGTGAGTAATAAACATAAATAAAGGCAGAGAGTAATAAATCATGGAATAATACAAAGTAAGCTATAACTAGAAGTCCAAAACATTTAATCATGAAGCAAAAACCGATGAAATAAGGTACAGAAATACTATAACAAGTAAACCAGATAAGTATCAAATGTATGAATGCAATGCAACACATAGAATGGTACACTCTAGCACCCGTTGTGGTGTGCAACCCGATCCATTTAACGTCGACGACGCTCACTGGGGGTGTGTACAGATTCTGGAGGGGCTCCTATAGCCCAAGCGCAAATAATCAAGCCATCTCGTGGCACCAACCAGGCTCTCGGCCTCAATATCAATATAATACCGCTGCAACACGCAGCCCGATCCATGCTCAGTCCAGAAATTCACATAAGCCTCTCGGGCAATATTAAAATAATAGGTTCTCAGCTCAGAATGTCAATAAAAATAGTGTTTAAGTTTTCAAATCTTAGAAAAGATGGCTGAGCATTTCAAAACAGTATTTAAACTTAG
The DNA here is from genome assembly GCA_026770625.1 of Nicotiana glauca. Taxonomy (NCBI): domain Eukaryota; kingdom Viridiplantae; phylum Streptophyta; class Magnoliopsida; order Solanales; family Solanaceae; genus Nicotiana; species Nicotiana glauca. Next base: position 25,071 of record MU759683.1, on the reverse strand, counting down.
GACTGAAATAAATTAACATGTCAAATAATGTGAAAACGTTGATAGCAATCCCTGAAGGATTCAGATAATTGGCACAATGCACGAGTATAACAATTTAATCCAAGTAGGATGATTATCAAACAAGTATTAGTCGAAAACACTGTATAAACATCTCTCGGGATGGACCAAGTCACAATCCCTAGCCATAAATGACCCCGCACTCGTCATGGAGCTCGTGTCTCACCTCAATATAGCATTACAATGTGAAATTCCGGGGTTTCAAACCCTCAGGACATCATTTACATCTATTACTCACCTCAAGCCGGCCAAAAGTCTAGCTAGCTATGCCTTTTCCTCTCGAATCGACCTCCTCGTGCGTCGAATCTGATCAAAACCACAAGGAATACGTTACAATAGGCTAAGGGAACATAACCCAATTGAAAAGACTCGAAAAAATGAAAATCATGAAATTGGCAAAACCCGAGCCCCATACCCACTTCTCGAAAAATCAGAAAATTCATATCACCAGATTCCTTATCTCGTCACGAGTCTATACATATCAAATTTACCAAAATTCGAGCTCAAATGTTCCCTCAAACTCTAAATTTTTATTCGAAAAGTCAAGCCCTAGTTCTTCCATCTTTAGTCAAATTTCTATTAATTTAAGTGTTGATTCTTCAATAATTTTTAATTAATTCTCTATCTATGACAAAGGAAAGTTCAACAGGAATAATCTCGTCGACAGTAGGTTCACGAAGCGGTTCGCTAGAATCCCTATTTCTAGGGGAAGATCTTTGTGAAGAAGAAGCCCTAGTTATAGTAGACGATGGCCGACTAGAACTGGGTTGAGAAGAAGAACCACATACAGAAACTGACCCTAAACTATGCAATCTACCACCTCTCCTACTTCTGGTAGGAGTAGGAGAAAGGGGAAGTTCATCTACTATGACAACTTTTCGAGGATCAAGGTTTGAAGAAGACATAGTTGCATGAGGAAGTAGTATGTACTGAAGAACAAGAGTAAGTTGTGAATAAAGAACACTGAAGAAAGTTTTTCGTGAAAGCAAATGCAAAGGATGTATTTATATGTAGAAGCAACCGCCATGTAAAAAAAAGTAATGATGGAAATGTCATTATGAAAACTGTCACTTCGTGACTGATACAGCCGCAAAAAAGCCCTAAAATCCGCTGAAGAGTTGTAGAAACAATCAATGACTGCCATGTATCACATGCATTAATTAGAAGTGACATACGACGCATTGGTTCAGAAGAAGATAAAATGGTACGTGACAAACGGCGGCAAAAAATTCCCGCCATAAATGTAATCCACTTCCCAAATATTCAATTGCTGAATAATTGGTAGGGGGTGAGGGTTATCTGTATTGGAGAAAATGAATATTACACGTAGAATTAATTATGTGGCTGACATGGCAAGACATATGGATCACTAGAAAAACGACAGCTAGAGAAGAGCATTAATAAAGACGTGAGTCTTAATAGATACGAGCAAAACACCCACGAGACGAGAAGAAACGATTGCTTAAGTCTCTTTAGCGATTTGAAGAGGCACCGGTGGAATGAACCAAGACAGCAAAAAGGGCAAATTCATTGGTCTTCAATTAATGAGCATGGATAATTACAAACATTATAGAATTTTCACGAAACAGTTACGATTATCAATTATAACGTTTCATTATTGTAATTAATACTCATAATGACTCGGTCATATAAGAGAAAAGACATTGTACTTGGAGATCACTATATAAGAGAAAGAAATGTCATATGTATGGACACGTTCTGAATATTATTGGAATATAATTACTTTCTTTTGCTTTCTATTGATTACTTTGCTATTTCATATTCTAATTTCCTTTCTTATTACTAGAATATTGATTTTCTTGAGTATCAGTAGCCCGAATACTTCTAAAAATAGGCTTTGACCGGAATTCCTATTTTTTGGTTAAACACTATGGTCGTAATTGGTAAACATAATTAATATACTTCAATTTAATCATGTAACTCTTGGTGTATAAATATATGTTTTTTCTCATGAGTTTGGTATTTTGTCCTGCTACAGGCCCCCCGTCCCAGGTTGCTATATAAGAAGGCTAAGTCACTCCCTTTATTTCTTCAGTTTTATGTGATAAGAAGTGAGAGAAAGAAAAAAATGATCAAGTTAAGATCAAAGAGGTTCCGCAAAAGTAATTCGAAAGTTGGAGCGGCAGCCGGGAAAAGTATTGTGGGAAGCAAGAGCATTAATTCTGGTGAAATCAAGTGGGAATTACGTCCAGGAGGTATGCTAGTTCAAAAAAGAGAATGTCACAACATTAATGGCGGAGAAGCAATCATCACAATTCGAGTCTCAACTCTTTCTAATTGGCATCATATTTCTATCCAACCCACTTCAACTTTTGGTAAGCCTTTTTCACTTGGCCTTATAAATTAGGAAGGAATTTAAATTAATTTTCAGATGAGATGGTCATAGAGTTCATATATTAATATTAGATTTTGGGTTAGATATTCAATTGTTTTCACACACTAACAATGCAGTACTATGAATACCAGTAATAGACCTAAAAAGTAACTACGTACAGCTATACCAATCTTATTGAAAATTTTGTTGGTTTTTCAGGTGAATTGAAGACGACACTGTCAATGGTAACTGGTTTGGAACCAAAGGAGCAGAGGCTATTATACAGAGGCAAGGAAAGGGAAGATTATGAACACTTGCACATGGTTGGAGTGAGAGACAAGGACAAAGTGCTGCTCTTCCAATTTCCAGCTATAAGTCTCCAATTTCCAGTTATCGTACAATTAATGTCTAAATTAACTCCTACTAATTAATTAACTTCTATAACTATTAACGTTTGTTGTGTCTTCCTCTCTTGCTTAATTACTTCCTCTGATGAAGACTAAACCCTAGATAACAAAATCGGCGATAATTTAATCTTGTCTCCAACTTGGCCAATTCAGAGTAGATAATTCGTTTCTTTGTTGTAGCAGTAAATTTTATTTTGCGACCCAAGTGGGTTAACGTGGCAGCATATATTAAAATGTGTGAGCTGACGCACGTCCGAGTCATTAGGTTCCGTGTGTATTAGTTCTACTTACTCTTATTCCAGATTCCATCTTCCTTATGGCAAAGAAACGAAAATCGTTGCTCGTCTTGAGCTTTTATTGTCGCGTATGTACATGTAATTCGTTATATGAAGCCTATAAACTATTGAATCCCCTATACATTTAATTTTGTTTATACATCTTCTTTTAATAGGCCCTTAGAGGCGGATTCAGGATTTGATGGTTACGTGTGTCTTTTTAGTGCAAATCTACCTTAGTGAAGGAGATTGAATTTGTGTGTACATATTATTAGTTTGATCCATTTTGAACTAACTCGGTTCGCTTTGGTTCGGCTCGATCAATTTTGAACTAATTCGTTTCGATTTGTAAAACTTTTAGTGCATAAATAAATACATGACCATCAAACTAAATAAATTTTATTCCTTCTAAGCCGAAGGTCTATTGGAAACAGCCTCTCCACCTTCACTAGGCAAGAGTAAGGTCTGCATACGCATTATCCTCCCTAGACCCTATTTGTGAGAATATACTGAGTTTTTTTTTTTTTTGTTGTTGTTAAAATTAAATAAATTTTGTCCAATTAGATATAATTCTCTAGTTCTATTGAATGATGTGATTAGATGCATAAATTAATATAACATTTTAAATTAGCAAATACACCTCTTATATGTCTATATTGATGCCATGGAAGCAATAAAATTATATGGGTAAAAAGAGAAAATACTAAAATTACATTTAAATAAAATATTGAAGATCTACACAAAGAAAGAAAGAAGCAAATATATTATTGAATAAATAATGGAATGATTGTACTAAGAGAGGAAAACGAAAGATGAAGAAATACAAAAATTAAGAGAGGAAATCGATAGATGAATAAATACAAAAATTTAAGCAAAGGAGCAGAAAGTAAATGGGGTTTTGATCTTGCATCTGGAAAGTTGGGTTTCAACCATGGCACCTAGAGCCAACACATTGCTCCTGGTGCCATTCTTTTAGTATATAGAAGTTTTTGTAAAATATCAATATATATATATACACATACATAAGAGCGTTAGGGACGGAAGCTATGTAGCTCCAAGGGTGGTTACCTGACCACCCTTCATCGAAAAATTAAACGGATATATAGGTAAAAGGCGAAATACATAAATGGCCCCTCCAGGTTGTCCACACCGGTTATTTGAACACCTCAACAGACCTATTTATCAAGTAGACACCTCAAGTTATTTTTCAGTGTATCTCTTAAACCCCTCAAAGTGACATGACAAATGTGTGTACTACACTCGCGTTGCACTAAGTGAAGCCTTTCAAAATTGTGTTTATTTCTTTTTTTTTTTTAATTTAACTGGTGGAGCCCACTTTTCTTCTAAAATATTCGCTGCACCTTAACCCACCATTCTCAACACCACAACTTTACCATGATTCAGATTGTAATGAGGAAATTGATATGGAAGATCCGCTGAGTGGCAATACATATCAACACTGCCCACCTACTGATGCTAATGGTGGAAAGTTCTATAGAAGCACAACTATAATGTTCCATCCTCACATTCAGGTATCAAGTTTGATGAATCAGATGGAGATTATCCAATAACATGTACCTGTAGGGATAAATCTGATGCTAATTACATTTTTGGGGGTTCCTTATGGATAAATTTCTAGGGTTATCTTTACCTGTAGGGACCAATAAGGATCATCCAATAACATGCCCGATGGGAGATGCGACGCCGACAATGGAGGAGCTTAAATTACAACCTTATTTGTATTGTATGGCGGAGAAAGATCTGATAAAGGACACTGAAATGGAGTTTTACGAAGCTATGAAAAAGGGAGAAAAAGAAGTAGTCTTGTTTATCAATTCCCGGAACTCTCGGACATAGATTATCAGGAATCATGGGAAGCCATTGAAAACACCACAATTTTTTAGCAGAAGCCACTGAAAACAGTAGAAGCCTTTGAAGGGTTCATTGATAAAGCTTCACTAGAAGCCTTTGATAAAGCTTCAGTAGAAGCCAAGAGGCAAAAATTGGTGGTGATGAAGAAGATATTTGGTGGTGAGGAGGGGATCCGATTTAGAGGGTATTTTTCTTATATTGTGTTTCTCTTTTCCTTTTTTATTAACTATAGACAAATTTTTTTAAAGAAATAATAGGTGTCATCTTTTGATTTATTAATTTGCTATGTCATCCGTGAGTGTAACTCACCTATAAGATCTGTGATTTTGAAGGGTTTATTGAGTTTAATTTTTAGTCACGTAATATGTTTAAGTGAAAAAGGTCTCAGTTGAGGTGTTCAAATGACCGATGTGGACAACTTGGAGGGGTTATTTATGTATTTTGCCTAGGTAAAATATTAGATTTTAGTGGTATATAACATATATTGAACACCCTTTATTGGAGAGTTTTTTTTTTTATTTCTTTCAAGTTGGAACACCCTAGATTAAATTCCTAACTTCGCCATTGTCGAGCGTCCGGGTGGCATGCTACCCTCAACTCTCTACATAGAACTGCCCCTACTTATAGGTAGTAATATAGTCAGAGGAAATTAAACTTATGCAAGGACATGTTGTGGCTGAACTAACTGTACACGGTTGAAAACAGGTATACTCGATCGCCTAGGCTCGAGGGGTCACCTTAGGCCCGAGTTCAGGAAAGATCGAGTTTGAGCTCGATGGACCAGATTCGAGCTTGAAGACAGAGTGCAATGCCCGAATATTAAAGTACGATAGATACCGAAGTCGAGTATGCTCGACCCTGCAATAATGCCATTATGGATTTGTAACAGAATGAGCGAGATTCCTGCCACATCCCTAAAATCATGGCGCAAATCCCAGAATAGAATTATACGATTCCCTACTAGACGGTTAGACAATTGTCCCAATAAGATTCCTTACTGTAAATGGAAATGTACCTTATTTAGGTCTCCCCTATTATATAAAGGGGATCCCAATCATTTGTAAATATCGTCTAATCATTGGCAAAGAATATACTCTCTACTTTTCGTTCATTGTTCATCAGGATTGTCCTTTTACTTTATTATTCTTGCTTTATTGTTCTTGATTCATCTCGAGGTTACTAAGCTCGAGGTCGCAACAACTTAGTAACATTGGTTTGGTTTATTCATTTCTTTCATTTAAACTTTATACTTCTTGATTATTAATTGGTATCGAACTAAATCACATATCTTAAAATCACAAATCAAATTTAATTATTACTCGTATTTTCGAGGTAAACAGTTTGGTGTCCACTGTGGGGCTAAAGATAATAGTGATTATTTCAGTACCGATTCTTAAAACACACGTTGTTTTTACACTTTTTCTTGTCAAGAATTTTTTTATTCTCACGATTAAATATGTCAAACTCGCAAAATGCACCGGTTCATGACAATGAAGGTCTTGGATTTCATGGGAAAAATAGAAATGTAGGGGTCGGTGTACCACCGATAAACCTTGGGGAAGTGTTAAATGTGGAACCTGTTGATGTTAGTTCGCACATCGCTTTGAACGCAGATTTAGGCGCAGACCCTGGAGGAAGTGTACTCAGGGAAGCCCGATTTGGGGGGCAAGGAACACCAGGAATAGGAGATGGGGGAGTCAACCTCCAAGTGATATTCGAGATGCTGCTAGCTCGGTAGATTGCTAACGCTCAACTTCAGAGTTAAAATACACCTCCAAGTATAGCCAAACCAGAAAACACTCAAAATGTGGAACCGGCGCTAGAGAGCTCGAATGAAAATGGCTTGAGGACTGACCCCACTGTTGTGAGAATGCTCGAAGAGCTCACCAAGAGGATTGAGTCCGGGGAAAAGAAGATTGAAGATAATGACAAAAAGGTGGAAACTTGTAACTCCCGTGTTGACAAAATACTGGGGGCACCTCCGGTCTTGAAAGGATTAGATGCCAAAAAAGTTCATATAAAAACCATTCCCTCAGAGCGCGGCTCTGGTGCCTATTCCTAAAAAGTTTTGCATGCCCGATACACCCAAATATAATGGTACAACTGACTCTAACGAGCATATTACTTCATATACTTGCGGGATCAAAAGAAAAGACTTGAATGACGATGAGATCGAATCAGTATTGTTGAAAAAGTTTTGAGAAACATTGTCGAAAGGGGCTATGATTTGGTATCACCACTTGCCTCATAAATCTATTGATTCGTTTGCTATATTAGCAGACGCCTTCGTGAAAGCATACACCGGGGCCACAAAGGCAGAAACAAGAAAATTGGTCGTCTTCAAGATAAATCAAAGGAATGACGAGATATTGAGGTAGTTTGTGTCTAGATTTCAGATGGAGCGAATGGAATTACCACCGATCTCGGATGACTGGACAGTGCAAGCTTTTATGCAGGGTTTGAATGAAAGGAGTTCGATCGAGTCTCGAAAATTCAAGGAAAATCTGATCGAGTATCCAGTTGTGATGTGGTCAGACGTGTATAACCGTTATCAATAAAAAATGAGGGTCAAGGACGACCAGATGGGAGCCCCCTCGGGCGCAGTTCATCCTAATAGATTGGTAGCCAAGCCCCCAAGGGATACGGACAAGGAATCGAGATCAAACAAGGAACGGTATCAGTCGTATGTCGATCAGAGAAACAACGACTGAGGTCGTAACGCTCCTCTAAATGATCGAGGTCAAAGCTCTCAGTGACTCATGAGTAAGAATGGGTTCGATAAACACACTGACCCCATAGAGGCACCTCAATTGTCAGAGTATAATTTTAGTGTAGACGCATCAGGGATTGTGATAGCTATTGGAAGAATCAAAGATACCAGGTGGCCCAAGCCTATACAAACCAATCCTTCTCAGAGGAATCCAAACTTGATGTGTAAGTATCATGGCACACATGGCCATAGAACCAAAGACTGTAGGCAACTAAGGGAGGAGGTAGCTCGGTTGTTCAACGAGGGTCACCTTCGAGAATTTCTCAGTGAATGAGCTAAGAACCACTTCAGGGAGAAAGAAGCAAGAAAATATGAGCAGGAAGAACCACAACATGTAATCCATATGATCATTGGCGATATCGATGTCCCACAAGAACCCGTTGTAGACAATAAATTTGGTTCGAGAAAATAAAATCAAGACCGAAATTATCGCGACAATCGTAGTATTTTATTTTGAATATTTAAGTGTTACAATCTCTGTGAATCCTTTGATTATTCTTTTCAATAGTAAATAAATTCAAGGGCCTTTGAGCTTAATCTTGAATCTATGTTTGTTTCCATGAACGATGATCTTGTTCTTGAGCTTGAACTTGATTTCTTGAAATTGAACTTGAAGCTTGAAACTTGTGGAGGAATTTGCAGCGTTTGATCCACGAGCTCTTTCTTGCTTCTTGTTAAAACTTCTGGTGTCTTTTCTGAGTTATGAAGACCCCTATTTATAGTTGTGGAAGGGAGGAGTAGTGATAAGAACAAACTCTTTCCGACCAATCAAATTGAAAGCGTTTGATCCACGAGCTCTTTCTTGCTTCTTGTTATAACTTCTGGTGTCTTTTCTGAGTTATGAAGACCCCTATTTATAGTTGTGGAAGGGAAGATTTGTGATAAGAACAAACTCTTTCCGACCAATCAAATTGAAGAGTGACATGGCCGCATTTGATTGGCCAGAACATGTCACTTGCAGATATGGCGCGGTTTCATTGGCCATTTAATGTGACTTGGCATGCCTTGTCATTTTGACATGTGGCATGATCCTATTGGCTCTTCCATTTGACTTGACGCGCCACATCATTTGACACGTGGCACCAAATTGGGCCTCTAGGAAGATGATATCTTGGGCCTAATAAATTGGGCTCATCACTTTAGCCCAATTAAATGGGCTGGCCCAATAATATTGGAGTTTTATAATTAATCTAATTACATCAGCCCAAAATATTTATTTTGGACTACTATTTTTAAAATATAGTCCACATTATTTTATCGAATTAAATTCGATAAAATTTAACTGCTTACAAATGCCCCCTAATTCAAGACTTGGCGGGTCATATATTTGTCGAAATTTAAGACAAGACTTGAAGTATGCAATTATTACTTCATTTTAATTGACTTCTTACCAATGCTCAGTTGATATCTCGCATGCACTCGTTCTTCAAATGTAATTTGAGAAGAATCAGAATTTAAAAATGTGACCCTTGCCATAAAATTTCACGTGATCAACTTACTCATGAATCTTGGCATTACCTTTCGTTGATCAATTTCTTAACATTGATCTGTTAGTGAATGAAAATGCTAGAGCAAGCCTCCCAATCCACGTAACTTCTTTGTCTTCTACTTTGACTCTTAACAAATCCTACTAAAACTCAACTTGCTTTGGTGGATTTGAGCCTACGTAGCATTTGTATTCAAGTAAACAATTCTAGTTGTATAAAGAGATATAAAAACTCCAAGTGTACCCCGTAGGTATTAAACTTTTGGTACTTGGACTTGCAATTTCCTTTAACTAAACAAAAAAAATTGCTTTCACCTGTAATAATTAACAAGAGTTAATCTTACTGCCTCCACGTGACCCTGTTATAAGACTTCGTTGCAATTAACAATTCTCTTCTACTTTGTCTTTGATTATAATTGTGATTTCGCAATGATTTTGTCGGGTTGGATTTCAAAGACTTGTGTCACCGCCACTACTAAGTACTGAACAAATCTAAGCAGGAGACATATTAAGGTAATTATCCCACATCGAAAATTTTCCCCTAATAGACACTTTGAAGAATCTATATAAACTCCATATTCTCATGTATTCAAAGTATTAATCAACAACTTTTGCATATCTCTTAGAGTTTGTCAACAAACAATTAGGAAGCAACGGTAAAGGTAATTCTTTCTTGTGCTTTCTTCTTTGTTGTTTTTTTTCTTTTTTTCTTTTTTTCTTTTTTTGTAGGTCAAGCGAGAAAGATATGGTCTTGTTCCACAAGATGATCCATGCATGAAGAAGACAATCTTGGGGTATAAGGGGATGAGCACTCATCCTTGCCCGGCTATTGGAGAGATTACTCTCAATGTGGCTCGACTATCGATGAGGCCAACATAAGGTGCAAAGGGACTCATATGTCCACCTTAAGATTGGAAGACTTATATGCCACAGAATGTGGCTTGATTATTGGAGAGATTAATCTCAAAACGGCCCGACTATCGGAGAGATTACTCTCAATGTTGCCCAATTCTTAGATAGATTACTCTCAATGTGGCCCAATTTTTGGAGAGATTACTCTCAAAATGGCCCGACTACCGGAGAGATTACTCTCAATGTGGCCCAATTCTTGTAGAGATTACTCTCAAAATGGCCTGACTACCGGAGAGATTACTCTTAATATGGCCCAGTTCTTCGAGAGATTACTCTCAAAATGGCCCGACTACCGGAGAGTCATCCTATATGACCATAGAGCTTCTTCCATACGGTCATTCCAATCTCATTTGGATTTGGAGATGACTTTCTTTAACAGGTTGCATAGAGTCTTGTTGAATGCCTCAGCTATACCATTGGCAGCAACATTGTACATCGAAGAGTTACGTTGCTTGAAGCCAAAGAGATCACAAATCTTGTTCATCAAACTATTATCGAATGGCTTTCCATTATCCATTATTATGTAACGAGGAATGTCAAAGCAATAAATAACGTTTACTCGGATGAAACTTGCGACATTTTCCTTCCTTACTTCCTTAAGAGCAACAACTTCAGCCCATTTTGAGAAGTAGTCAGTTGTAGCCAAGATTTATAGGTGCCCACCGGAGGAGTTTGGCAGTTGTCCAACAACATCCAATCCCCAAGCATTAAATGACCAGGATGCAATAGTCGGGTACAACACTTCAGGAGGTTGATGAATAAAATTCGCATGGAATTGACAAGCCTTGCATCTTCGAGCATAGTCCAAGCAATCTTTTACCATTGTTGGCCAATAATATCCCATCCTTTTTATATAGAAGTGGAGCTTTGGCCCAGACTGGTGTGACCCACATACCCCAAAATGTGTCTCTTGCAAAGCTTGGAGAGCTTCTTCTTCTCCTAGGCATCGCAAGAGTACTCCCTCCTTGTAGTAAAAGAAGCAAGGTGCGTGATGACGGATTTCAGTCCTTCTCCTCGGATTTTCTGAAAGTATCCCATAGCATAAGTAGTCAATAATGGGTTGTTGCTATTCTTCTTTCTCAACTTCAAAAACAGCAACAAGATGCTTGGGTTTGTTTTCTTCATCTTCAGCCTCATTTGGCGGCGGTACTACCCATTTTTGGCAGACGGTAACTTGTGCTTGGTCAGGCAGGGCTAATGATAAAGCTAGAGCAGCTAAAGCATCAGCCTTCTTATTTTCTTTCCTTGGCACATGCTGAATAGTCACATCACTGAGCCACCCCATCAACTTTTTAACGTAATCATGGTATGGGCGTAGTTCGGGCTTCTTAACCTTGTAACTACCCAAAAGTTGATTGACCACTAACTGAGAGTCACCAAAAAAGACTTGCAATTGCAATTGCTTCATATCAACGGCCATTTCAAGCCCAAGTATTAATGCTTGATACTCAAAAACATTGTTGGAATAGAGTTGTGTCAAGGTGAAGAAGTAGGACAAGACTTCACCTTGGGGAGTGATAAATACTATGCCAACACCGGCTCCCCCACAATGTGCAGCACCATCAAAGTATATCTTCCATAGAGGTTGAACTTCAACGACCATTACGTCCTCATTAGGTAGTTCATCAGCTAGCTCCCAGTCATCATGTATCAGATGATCTTCCAAGAAGTCTGCCAATGCTTGTCCCTTTACAGCCTTTTGAGGGATGTATAAAATCTCGAATTGTTGGAATTGGAGTTACCATCTCGCTAGCCAATCACTAAGAACAGTTTTTGACATCATGAACTTGGCGGGATTCCTTTAGAAACAAGATGGACAACATGAGCTTAAAAGTAGTGCTTCAACTTTTGAATTGAGAAGACTAGCGCCAAACAAAACTTTTCAATTGGTGAATAATTCAACTCGTTAGGTGTCATCATCCTGCTCAAGTAGTAAAGGGAGTTTTCTTTCTCCCCACTATTTTCTTGGTCCAACAGTGCTCCAACAGACCTTTCCTGTGCCATAATGTATAGTATCAATGGCTTTCCAAATATAGGAGATGCTAAAACTGGAGGCTTCATCAAGTAGGTTTTGATACTTTCGAAGGCATTGCTACAACCTTGGTCCTGCTTGAAAGGAACGCCTTTCTTCATGAGGCGACTAAATGATTGGCACCTCCCAGCCAGGTTTGATATGAATCTTCTAAGGTATGCTAGCTTTCCTTGCAGACTTTTCAATTCATGGATATCTCGAGGCTCAGGCATTTTCAAAATGGCATCCACTTTAGCTTGATCAATTTCGATCCCTCGATGTCGGACAATGAAACCAAGGAACTTTCCAGAAGTAATTCTAAAGGCACATTTCAATGGATTCATCCTAAGTTGGTACCTCTGGAGCAATTCAACTACCAACCTCAAGTCTTTCATGTGGTCGCCCTTCTCTCTTGATTTCACCACAAAGTCATCAACATAGCATTCGTCATTCTTGTGGAGAAGATCATCAAAAATATTCTGCATAGCCCTTTAGTAAGTAGCACCAGCGTTCTTCAAGCCAAAAGGCATTACCTTGTAGCAATAAATACCCTTTGGGGTATAGAATGCAGTAAGCTCTTCATCTTTTGGTGCCATGTGTATTTGGTTATAGCCCGACGAACCGTCCATAAATGACATTGCCTCATACCCCATAGTAGCATCGATCATCAGTTATGGAATGGGAAGCGAGAACTCAACTTTCGGACATATATTGTTAAGATCCCTAAAGTCAACGCACACTCGAATCTGGCCATTTTTCTTCCTTACAGGGACAATACTTGAAACCCATGTTGGGTACTTAACTTCACGAATAAATCCATCTTCGATGAGTTTGTTAACTTCTATTTCAATCAAGGGAACCAAGTCCGGCCTAAAACGTCTTTGAGCTTTTTTAACAGGACGAGCACCATTTTTGACTGCAAGGTGATGGACTGCTACTTTTGGTTCCAATCCAGGCATCTCTTTGTAATTCCAAGCAAAGACATCCCTGAACTCTTTGAGTAACTCAATATAAGTGCTCTCTTCATCAGCTTCAAGTAAAGCACTTAGGTAAGTGAGTCTTGGTTCTTCATCGGTGCCAAGGTTAACTTCTTTTAAGGCATCAACTGTCGTCTTCACTCCTTCAAGTTCGGGTGGAGCATCTTTCGCATCTTCATCTTCTTGAGGGTCCCCATCATTGAAGGATGTGTGATAACACGGCAAAATATCCTCCAATTCTGCATTATCTTCCATCGAAGATGGAATGCCATTCTCAACTTGTACAGTAACATGATACGAAAAACCCACACTTTCTCCATCTTCATCACGTTCATTAGTATAGACCACCGTATATGGCTTTACCTTCAGTACTTCTTTACATGAAACCACAAGTTTTGTTTGTTGCCTCATTGTAGAAGGAACCAAACTTTGGAAATCCTTAGAGATCTCCTATTTTTTGGGTGAAGCGGGTGTTCTTATGTTTGAAAATTTCTTCGGAACTTGTTCCCCTTCTTTAGTGGACCCAATCTTTCAAACATAGAGGTCCTCATAGGTGATTTTCCAAGTCGATCAAAGACAGAAGGCTTGTTAGAAATGGCTGATTCATCTTCTACACTAACATAATTGCTGCTCGCCCTTCTTACTGAGATGCGCACTGGTGACGGTTGCTTGTATCCCAAACCTTCACGTGGTTTCCTCGTTGTAGATTTCGATGGGAGCTTCCCTAACTTTGACAGCTCATTGGGACTGTATCTAGCTTTTGCAAATAGCTTGTAAGCATTAGGGTCAAAACCTTCTTCTGTTCGCTTTGTAGGGAGTGGCACATTCTGCAAACGACTTTGGGATACAAACCCTGCAAGTGGCATTGAGGATGACTTTACTGCCTCAATTTGTTTGACCGGAAGAGTTAACTCTTTTAGCATATTATCTTGGCGATTAAATGATTCTCCTTCATCTTTCTTCTTTTTAGGGACACATTGGAGAGCCTGACTGACTTTCTTGCCATAAAACGTAATATTCCCTCTATAAGACTTATTTTCATTGGGTTGTACCTCCTTACTAATAGCTTTGGATTCACCAGTAGTCACCTCTTCTCTTTTAGTTGAGGGCTCTTTATTCTTGCTATTCATGCATCAGCTTTCAGCTCCTTCACAATATGGTTCTTCAAGTAGAACTTTGCATCGGCGAAGTGTGACTCAGCCTCGGTGAACGGCTCATCATCAGCAACTACCGTCTTCTCGACTTCACCCTCGTAGTATTTTAAACATTGATGGTAGTTAGATGAAACTACTTTATTCTCATGTATCCAAGTCCTGCCAAGCAAAACATTGTATGAAGTCTTCGCGTCGATCACATGCAGCCAGGCACTTGATTGCATATCTTCAATAGTGATTCCCATCCTGATCGTGCCTATGGCTCTTTTCCCCCCTTGGTTGAATCCTTGGATCATCACATGACTTTCTGAGAGTTCGTTCATAGGAATACCAAGTTCTTTCACAGTGCGGATGTGCAAAATATTCACTAAGGATCCTCCATCAACCAAAATCTGATTTACCCTTTCATCGTGCTTATAGCCAACCAGGTACAATGGGCAGTTATGAGGAGTGTCACCTAGAAAAATATCGTTATTTGTGAACATGAACTTTTCCTCACAAGCATTAACTTCTTAAGGAGTGGACTCGATGGGATTTTTCGAAGATGGTGCCAATGGTAAGCCATCACTCTTTTCTTCCCATTTGTCAGCATGGCAACAAGAGGCATCAATATCCTGATGGGAAATCTTCGTGCGGAACCAACTTGGTAAAAACTCCTCCAAGGTCACTAGATTTCGTGGCTTTTGAGAATGGTGCATCTCCACTTTTTCTTTCTTCAAATGCCTAACTGGATTCTTTTTCTTTGGTCTTTTTACCATCATCTTCCTTGTTGGTTATTCCACTGATTCTTTTTATTGGCTCCTTTTGTGGTGCCTACGATAAGTCACCAACGTCCAACCTTCATCATCATCAGGTTGGTTGACTTCAGCTTTGTCGCTCTCCAGTAATTCTTCATTTTTACTTTCTTTAAAACCATATAATTCATCCGGACTGAATGAGCCAAAGGTGATAAAGACTTGGTTTGTGCTTGCTTTCTCATCTTCAAGCACGATATTCTTTTGCGAGCCAAGTCCATGACTTTATCCTTGAAGACAAAGCACTTCTCCAGAGGGTGGCTTACAAGTCGGTTATATTTGCAGTAATTTGGGTCATTTGTTTTCCCAGCTTCATTTGGTCGCTTCATCTCCAAAAGCTCAATGAGATTTAACTCGAGGAGTTCTTCGAAAATGGCTGGCACATTAGAATCCAGGAAAGGGTACTCTTTCTGCTGCATTTCTTTTATAGTCAACTTTCCACTTGGCTTGTCATGAAAAGAAGTGGATTTCATACTATGCTTCTTGCTCACGTTCGTCATGACCTTCATAGGTGACGTGTTGACATTCATAACTTCTTTGCTTTCAGACTTGGGTACAAACTTGCACCACTTCCTGACTTCTTGCTTGTCATTCCCTTTGCGAGGCTCATAGATGGGCAGCCTTTCATTTCCAGTGGAGGCCATATCAATTCCATGTCATGGGCATGAGTTGCGAGTTCTTCAAACGTGCCAGGTTTGATACCTTGCAAGATGTAGCGCAATCCCCAATGCATGCCTTGGATGCACATCTCTATGCCTGAAGCTTCACTAAGCTTGTCTTTGTAGTTGAGGCTTGCATTCCTCCACCGATTGATAAAGTCGATAACTGATTCCCCCTTTCGTTGACGAGTATTTGTAAGTTCTATCATACTCACAGTACGTCTCATACTATAAAAGCGATTGAGGAACTCTTGATCTAGTTGATCCCAGCTATCGATAGATCCAGCCTCGAGGTCCGTGTACCAGTCAAAAGCATTTCCTTTTAGCGAGCGGACAAACTGCTTGATGAGGTAATCTCCATAAGTCGCAGCATTGTTGCACGTCTCCACGAAGTGCGCAACATATTGTTCTGGGTTACCTTTACCATCAAACTGTTAAAACTTCGGAGGTTGATAGCCAGCATGTATCTTCAACATATTAACCCTTGCAGTGTACGACTTTGCATATGTAAGGGAGGATTTGGCAGCAACTTCATATTTGTTCTTAATGGTTCCTTCAATGAACTCCTTCAATTGATTGATTGGAATCATCCCTTCAGATGAGACAGCGATAGCCTTAGTGGATGCTACTTGTCTTGGGGGAGAGTCACTCTCTAGCACCTCTGGGAGCTTGCCGGGTGCATGGGTGGATTCTTCTTCCATCAAGATTCCCACCCTGTCTGTTAGTTTATCAATTCTACCTCTTGATTTTACATGAATTTGGTCAAGCCAATGATTGCTTCCGTCAAGTTTGCAAACTGCTCCTCCATAGATGAAGTGTTTGTAACCATGGCTTGTATGATTGTCGTGGACGACAGAGAGTAGCATGGATTTTCACATAGATTGATCCATTATTGGCTCACGCTATTTGGTGTAATTGGGGAGGATCCATCACTTGAAGCATCATCATATTCCTTCAGAGCAAAGTGCTTGGATCCGGAGAGGTCAAACAGAGCAAGAGTTTTCTTGATCTTTTCAGCAATATCGCTTCCTCCTTCAGATGCATTTGTGGAAGATCTTGCTCCTTTTGAGGATGAAGATCTGAAAATAGGGGTTGATGCGGACGGCACTTGGGGTAATTATTGTCCTAAAGAGCTCGCTTTGCTCCTCGTAACTGGTCCGAAGCTTACAAAGGTGACATCGAGGATGCTTTCAACATCAGCATAGAACCTGGAGTTAGCAGCCTTGGTGGAAGCTGAACCGGAGTTGATTTTCTTTGAAGCCATTTCAATGTTCTTGGTATTTGGTGAATGAAAAGTTGAGATAAGAGGTAGAGATTTGCAATGACCCGACCGATCGTTTTGAGCCCTAGCACGTCGTTCAGCGGTCTGAGGCCATGAGCAGCTTCATTTTATGTATTGTGACTTGTTCGCATGGTCGGAATTTAAATTCAGGAAGATCGGAGTTAAATTTAAATGAAAATTCTCATTTGAGAAGCTTTAAGTTGAAAGGATGAACTAGGATTGGAATTTTGAGTACACAACCTCGGAATTAGGGTCTGAAGGTTCCAGCAGGTTCGTATGATGGTATCGGATTTGGGCGTATGCCCGGTTCGGGTTTTGGATGACCCGGGAGCGTTTTGGCGCCTATTGTGGAAGTTAGAATTTTGGAAGAAATTTCTTAAGTTCGGCTTGGAGTGAATTTCAATGTTATCGATGTCCGTCTAGGATTTCGAGACTGTGAATATCTCTGTATGGTGATTCTATAGTTGGGAGCGCGATCAGAAGTGAATTCGGAGGTCCGTAAGTCCTTTTGGAGCAATTTGGCTAAAGTTAGAATTTGAAGGTTTTTGAGAAGTTTGACCGGAGGTTTACTTTTTGATATCGGGGTCGGAATCCGATTCTGAAAGTTGGAGTAGGTCCGTAATGTCAAATATTACTTGTGTGCAAATTTTGAGGTCAACCGGACATGATTTGATAGGTTTAAACATCAGAAATAGAAGTTGGAAAGTTCAAAGTTCATAAAGCTTGGATTAGGGGTCGATTGATGATTTTAGCATTGTTGGATGTGATTTGAGGCCTCGATCAAGTCTGTAACATGTTTTGAGGCTGGTTGGTATGATTTGTTGGGGTCCCGGGGGCCTCGGGTGGATTCCGAGTGGTTAACGGATCGAAAAAGGATTTTTGGAAATAGTTGAGCTGCTGGTTGCTGGTATTTCTGCTTCTGCGGAGATGGGACGGCAGAAGCGGCCCTGCAGAAGTGAGGAAGAAGCCACGGAAGCGATTGGGCGTGAGGATAGCTAGGACCACAGAAGCGGTTCTTGATCCGCTGATGCGGAACCGCTGAAGCGGAGAGGGAGACACAGAAGCGGAAGAGAGGATTTTGGGGAGGACCGCAGATGCGGTCAAGGTTCCGCAGAAGCGGAACCGCATCTGCGGTAGTCTGGTCGCAGAAGCATAAATGGGCTGGAGCCCCCTTGTCCACAAAAGCGGAGTTTTTTCAGTAAAAGCGGGACCGCGGAAGTGGTAGTAGTTCCGCAGAAGCGGAAGCAGGCAGTGAGATGTTTTAAGTTCGGGGTTGAGTTCATTTCAACCCCATTTTTCTTCCATTGGAGTCGATGGGGAGCAGCTTGGAGGTGCCATTTTTGTCACTTGCCATGAGGTAAGTAATTTATGCTAGCTTTGAGTTAAATACAAGGTTTATGCATGGAGTTAGGTAAGGAAATTATAGAAATTTGGAGCTTTGGTGGAAAACCACGGAATTTGCATTTCTTCAAATTTGACCACGGTTTTGGGTATGGAATTTAGAGGAAATAATATATTTGAGTTCCTAAGGTCATGGGTAACCTTTATCTTCGAGAAATTTTGGATTCCGGGCACGTGGTCCCGAGGGCATTTTGGTCATTTCACTAAGCGAAGTTGGGAATTTGCATAATTTGAATTGTTAACAAGTATTTGAGCATGTTCTCATTAGTTTGTCGTTAATTGGCTAGTTTTGGTGCATTGTATGTTGGATCAAGCCTTCGGAAGAATGAAGAATGTCGGTTTTGAGTCTTCGGAGCGAGGTGAGTCTCCTTTCTAATCTTGTGAGTGGGAATTTACCACATAGATGAAATAGTTGATTATATTCTCTTATATATAGGGGATACGTTCGCACGAAGTGACGAGAGTCCGTGCGTAGCTACTATTTTGCTATTGTCTGGGTAGTTAGGACCCAAAAACATGTTGTACGTGGATTAATTGTGAACACATTGGTAGCTTGAATTGCTTAACTCACATCGAATTAGTAAGTGAATTTCTAAAAGGATTAAACTTCATTTCTTAAATTGTTAAAGGAGAATTTGTTTGATTTGAATAAATATTCCCCGATAAGTTCTTATTTGACTGATTGAGCTTGTATTTTATGTGTGCCTGCGTCGCATGGATAATTCGTGAGCAGGATATGTATTTATTTATAGAACGGGCCGAACGCCTCGGTAAGAATAGATGCATCTATGGTTCGTGCTGCTCGACCCTTGGCAGTGCACAATTTATATTTCTGTTGGAGCGGGCCGTCGACCTCGGCATGATTTGCGCATGTCTGTACTGTTGTCTTGAACTTCATTAAGTTATTATTGCCCTTTTATGGTTTAAAAATATTTGGATTATATTTAAAGAGAAATTCTTGAAAATTTACCTATGAAGGAATTACGTGGTTACTTGTTTCCTCTAGCTGGGTTAGAATCATGTTTATAAAAAATAAATCCACTGTTTAGTATGGACATATTAAGGATGAATCATTGTTGGACCGTTAGAGAGCGTCAAGTTGACCATCTCGTCTCTACCCCTTCGGGATTAGGCGGGATACTCACTGACTACACATTGATTATGTACTCATACTACACTTCTGTGCATTTTTGTTGCACAGGTATATATACTTCTAGCAGCCTACTGGGCGTAGCAGCATGGATGACTTTGGGGCTAGGTGAGTTGCATTGTTCGAGATGACTCGCAGCTAGGGTAGTCCCTTCCAGTGCACTGTATTTACTTTTCGTCCACTGTATTTCGGTCGGATGCTGTATTTTATTTTCCTTATCAGTAGTTGCTCATACACTTGTGACACTGGGTTCTGGGATGGTTTGAAGTATTGTATTAACTGTTCAATATTTAAATTTTGTTTGAAACTGCATTCTTAAAAATTTCTTAATAATGAAGGAAAAATCCTGGATTTAAAAAATGTTAAAATGAGATATAATTAAGTATTTGAGTTGGCTGGCCTGATGGCGGTGTCCGGCGCCACCATAACCCTTAGTGGATTTTGGGTCGTGACAACATGGTATCAGAGTACTAGGTTCCCGTCGGTCTCACGAGTCATGAGCAAGTCTAGTAGAGTCTCGCGGATCGGTACAGAGACGTCTGTACTTATCCTCGGGAGGCTGCAGGACTGTTAGGAGTACTTTCCTTCTTGATTTCCTTATCGTGCGGTTCCATTCCTTTGAGGCTTATGCGGTTCGAGCGGTTGTTAGAAATCGAGAATTTGAAGAATTGAAATGGCACTACAATTGTGGTGCGGGATATTTTTCCCGGTATAGTTCATTGGACTATGGTAGTCGCATTATGTAGGGACATTCTATTTTTTAGCTCAGTAACAGAACTTCTAAGAGCCTTGAGGCTAGGCATAGGTTGCCATGATGCTTATGAGCGATTATTCCGCAGCGTTGTTGTAATGGTAGGATGTTGCCCATGTGTCGGGGCAGTAAATGAATTGAATGGAGGTTTAATCAGCGTGTAATCAAGGGATTCAGTATTTTATTCCCAGTAGGGGAAAGTCGATTGAACAAAGGATGGTCAGGTGTGGGCTGGTGGAAGCAATGAGGCTTGTTATTTGCAAGTGTGGTTGAGATTTCTTTTATGAGAGGGTGTCGTAGTCCTGATTGAATGTACTAAGTTGTTGGTGTTATAATCTGCTACAATTCGCCTTCATGGCAGGATATTGTGAAATAATATTGGAGGTACAACAATCAGATATAGCATGATGCGGTGGTTTAAGATCGAATCAGAATTTCTAATGTGGATGGCTCGATAAAGATGACTTTTGGAAAGGTTTAAAGTTAGCAGCAATGTTGGATTCAATTGCCCCGAAGATAGATTTCATTTAAGGCAACAATTGGGTAGCAAAGTATGAGGAAGGACATGTGGGAAGTGCCAGGCGGTGTTTAAAATTTCTAGAAGGCCAAGTATGAGAAGCAAGGTTGAGTGACCGACTAAGGAGATGAGTTCTGCCAAAGTGGGAGAGTGGCGGGTGTTGCATATGGGTTGGTAGTAGGATGACTACGCGCCTTAAAGAGAGTTTGGATCAAATTGGGTATTTTAATGATTGGGGATTGAAGCTTGCGGGTATGCTGTGAAGTATGGGCTATTATGCGAAAGAAGATTGATATTGCGGAAAGGAGCTACTTGAAATGGAGGAGGGTGCAGCATAACCCTGAATTTGGAAGGATGTTGCCGCGCATTTAATTGATGTACACGAGGGGCAAATGGACTTGTGCAACTAGAAGGTGAGCTCGAACTCAGGATGGGCTATTGGTGTCATAGTGAATGTAACCCGTGCAGTAGCGTGGGAAGATGTCGGGAGATGATTCCCCTATCTAGGTTATTCCCCGTGAGCAGATTAGCGGTTGCGTGGTTGGCGAAGCTTTTACAAGGAATTATATTGGTTGTTCAATAAAGAGATCAGTCATGCGAATGTGGATGATGACTCAGAATATGAAAGATGGGGATTTACAGGAAGATCCCGAGAGATTTCGATAATTGGTGGCGCGAGGTTAAGTCAATAAGAGGTAAAAGGTCGAGCGAACTCAAGAATGGTGAAATGATGGCTTCAAGCTAAGTGGGAGAGTCCCACCGCTTATGATTGGGCTGTATGATTAACTATTTGCGTGAATTATGGTTATTAGCATATTGATGGATTAATCCAGCTACGAGAAAAGATCATAAGTAGTAAATTGATCAGAGGAATTATTAAGGATGTGCTATGGTTAGCCTTACTGGCTCATGTTTGGACTTGGAAAAAGGTTCAGGATTTATGCCTGGTATAGATACATGTTTCAGAGGAAGTCACTTCGCCGGGTGCTTCGCCGAGAGATTATTTGGGTGTTATAAGAATTACGGGGTGATTTATATTTGGGACCAAGTCAGAGCGGGTGGCTCTCAATAATGGTTCTAGTGAATTCGAAAGTTAAAGTGTGGTGGTCAACGATTTCAAGCCTATAAGTACAACTAAGAATCAAGCTTTGTAGCAGCTTATGAGAAGGTGCCCAGAATGTTCTATGATGTGTTACCTTGTGGTGTAACATTTGAGAAATGTGAAATAATTTGTGAGATTTGAGACAGCATGGTCACGCAATTCAAGGTCACTCGGGGTGAGTGTAGAGGGAGTATATTATGCGTTGAAGAGAATAGTATTATTTCCAAAGCAATCAAGGATAAATTGGAGGGAAAGGGATTGATTAGCCATATTTGAATTTGGTATGTTGGGGTCTGTGATGTGTTCATTCAGTGTGATCAAGTTATGCGTTTGATTTGTGGCATTACGTGTGAGGTTTTTCGGCCGCCGTAATTGATAACATTCTAAACCATTCTACTGTTGTGGCTTGTTATGTGGAAGCAAATTCCGGAAGGGCTATGGTGGTTTGGACCACTGCTTGCAGATTTGCATATTCTACGGTTATGGGAATTTACCTGTGTGTTTTTATGAATCTCCTAAAGTGAGTTAAGTGAAAAGTTCGTATATGATGAATTGTTAAAATGTTAATGATTTTGGAGTTATGATGAAAATTTGTGTTCTATTGTATATTGGCATGTTGGGTGCGGTGAGAGGTATGGGAATTATAAGTAAGGGTCAAGGTTGCAGTTCGGTGTTGACAAGGATGTCACGGGCTCGGATGAGCAAGGAAAGGGTTGAACGATTAGAGTAAATTGGTATTGTCCTCCGCGTCACCTGAGATCGATGTGTTGTGGAAGAGGTTTTGCATCCTGATTAAGGATTCTGGATCTCTTTTCAGTGTTAGTTCGTCTGATGGTTTAGATGTGCGGACCCGTTATTTATTTCGGAAGATTGTGGGAACGTGTTCCACGGGAAGATTGTACTAGTGTGGCATGTAGCCACTTGTTTGACTAAAGATTTAAATCAAGTATGAGGAATTTGGTTAATATCATTGCTTTGAGAATTTATGCATGGAGGGCACCTTGTTTATTGGGTTATGAACCAAGGAGGTTTGCTCCGCTTATGATAGTTGTTCTTGTGTGTTATAAGAAGAAGGAAATTAGTATGGACCTTTAAAAGGTTATTGGCTTAATTTGATGTGATCGGGATCGACTTGAGGTCGGTGGATGGGTTTAAATGTGAATATGGGCTCCATGACAGGCCAGTTGTGTTCATTTCAGTAACGCGCTCCTTATGGAGTAGTCAGGGTGTTATCTCGTTGTCAGATATTTCATGTAGTGATGCATTGCGCCGTGTGAGTTGTGAGACGGCCTAACAAATTGTGTATGTGTTGAGGATCAACGTGGGAATGATGTATTGTGATCAAGATGGCTCTTGCGATTCAGATTTGTATATCGCACCTGAGTTGTGCTTGAGTTTTGTAGCTTATGGCGTTGTATGTTCCCTCAGGGATAGTATTATACACTTAGAGTGCTTGTGACCGAGATTCGGTATTCATTGTAATGAGCAATTTAGCTCGATGTGTATCTCCTTATGTGAGTTCTACGTGTAGATTGGGTGGCACGCCGCCATGGGTATGTTATTTGGATCGGGTGGCACGCCGCCATGGTTATGTTGTGAGTATCGGGTGGCACGCCGTCATGGTTATGCTGTGTGGATCGGTTTGCACGCCGCAATAGTGTGATGATGAGCGTAGTTTTCTATATGCTAATTTTGTGTGTCCTGCTTCCTATTTTCTAAGGAAAGTCCGTAGTAGTGCGGGAGTTAGATAATTCCTTCCAGAGTTCGATTTCCTGTTTGTGTTGTGTTCGGATTGGTGGCCTATTGGC
>MU759682.1:92192-107841 GCA_026770625.1 Nicotiana glauca | reverse complement strand
TTTGCATTACTTTGCATATTATTTGATCTCGGTCCAAGGTTTTAAATACTGTTTTGCAAACTCAGCCATCTTTCTCAGATTTGAAAACTTAAATGATATCTTACTGACGTTTTGAGCTGAGAACTGCTATTTTACTATTGGCCAAGGGTTATGTGCATTTTTGGACTGAGCATGGATCGGGCTGCGCACTGCAGCAGTGTTATGTGTGCATTTCTGGACTGAGGATGGATCGGGCTGCGCGCCGCAGCGGTGCGATATTGATATTGTGCTTGGGTTGTAGGAGCCCCTCTAGAGTTTGAACCCCCACAGTGAGCGCGGGTACCCAAATGGATCGGGCTGCGCGCCGCAGCGGTCATGTGCATTGCATTGCATTCATGCATTGGTTCCTGTTTTTGCTACGTGGCATGATATTCAGCACTCTCATATCATTGGCATCCATACTATTTCTTGCACTGTTACCAGATACCCTGGTGTTATTTGTTAATGGAGTGCTGTGCCCGAGGGGCTGACTTATGTGCGGACTTGCACTATCTGATTGTGCATTCAATTGCTTGATTGTTGGGAAAAAGGATATTTTCAAAAGAGGTTTCTTTAACTGAGCCAGATATTTTTCTAAAGGATTTTCACGAATTTACTGTTTTCTCAAGGGTCGTACTGTCCTATATAGCATGATGGAGTGCTTTACATGTTTTCTTATCGCTCAGTTATTATTTACTCTTATTACTCACTGAGTTGGAGTACTCACTTTACTCCCTGCACCTCGCGTGCAGTTGGAAGTATTCGGTATCGGGTTATTAGCTGATTGAAGGTATACCATTGTAGCTGAGCAAGGTGACCGTCGATGTTCGCGGCACTGGACTTTGTCCTTTGATTCCAAAATTTTTATTTTGTGTATTATTATTGGCGCTGTAGTTGTTTTCAGTCTTCTTTAGATGCTCGTGACTTGTGACACCCCCGTCGGGTTGTGTTTGGTTGTAATTAATAGTTTTTAATGCCTGTAAGTTGTGTTTTCTATTCATTTATGATAAATAATTGTTAAAGGGAGGATTTGGGTTAGGTTGCTGGCCTTGTCTTAACGAGAGACGCCATCACGACCGGGTACGAAAATTGCATCGTGACACTACTGTCCAAGATTTAAGCACAGAGATAATTTATCTCAAAAAGCAAATCTCGAAATTAAAGGCCTCTCGTGTAGCACTGGATGAAAGAGTTTTCAGATTAGAAAATTCTGAAGTAATTACTTCAAATTCCAATGTGAAAATCACTAAGCTATATACAGCTCCAAGTTCTTCAGAAGAAAATATTGCTAGCACTTTACTTGCAGCCATAGATTTTTCTGAAGATGAATTTTTAGAAAAACTTCAATATTTTATCACCCAAAAGTTTTTAATAAAAATAACTCTTTTAATCGATTATAATTTCAAAAAAGAGTTTATTGCTTTATTTGGCAGTGGAGCAGATTTAAATTGTGTAAAAGTAGGAGTAATACCCTCCAGATATTTTCATAAAATCACTCATCGTTTAAAAAATACTAGTGGTAATTCAATGGGTATTTCATATAAATTACCTAAAGCTTATATTTGCCAACAGGATATATGTATTCCTGAAAGTTTTGTTTTGGTAAAAGATATCGACATGGATGTTATACTTGGTGTTCCATTTTTTATCAAATTAATGCCTTTCTTATATTGGGATACAAAAGGTTTTACGGGCACTTATGGTGGTAAGAGTATCACTTTTGAGTTTATAACTCAACCTGTCCAACATTTTATAAACGAGATTATTTCTAATAATATTTCTTCAAAAGAAAATCAAATTGAGTTTTTGAAAAATAAAATTTGTTCTATTACTGTTGATCAAGATTTAAAAAGTCCTAAGCTAGTTGAGAAAATAAACTTTCTCAAAAACCAGTTTTCTGCTTCTATTTGTGGTGACCACCCAAATCAATTTTGGAGCAGAAAAAAGCATATCACAAATCTTCCTTATGAAGAAGATTTTTCGGAGGATAATATTCCTACCAAGGCCAGACCTTGTCAAATGAACTCTGAATATTTGGAGTTATGCAAAAAAAAAATTAATTCCTTACATCAAAAGGGTTTAATTAGACCCTCCAAATCCAAATGGCCTTGTACTGCTTTTTATGTGAACAAGCATGCTGAATAGGAACGAGGAGTTCCTTGATTAGTTATTAACTATAAACCTCTCAATAAGGTTTTAAAATGGATTAGATATCCTATTCCTAATAAAAAGGATTTACTTGATAGATTACATAATGCCATTATATTTTCAAAATTTGATTTAAAATCAGGCTATTGGCAGATTCAGATATCTGAATCAGATAGATATAAAACTGCTTTTAATGTACCAATGGACCAATACGAATGGAATGTTATGCCTTTTGGTTTGAAAAATACTCCCTCTGAATTTCAAAAAATTATGAATGATATCTTTCTTCCTTATACGGATTTCATGATTGTTTATATTGATGACATTCTAGTATTTTCAAAAAATATAGAATCTCATTTTAAACATTTAGATTTATTTAAGAAAATTATTATTCAAAATGGTTTAGTTATATCAAAACCAAAAATGATGATTTTCCAAACTTCTGTTAGATTTTTGGGTCATAACATTAAAAAAGGTAGGATCATTCCTATTAACAGGAGTATTGAATTTGCTTCTAAATTTTCTGATATAATTACTGATAAAACCCAGCTCCAACGATTTCCTGGAAGTCTGAATTATATTTCTCCTTTTATAAAGGACCTTGCTCAGGATACTGCTCTTCTTTATGAAAGATTAAAGAAGAACCCCAAAGCCTGGACTGATAATCATACTGAATCAGTCAAAAGAATTAAACAAAAGGTTCATAACCTCCCTTGTTTAACTCTTGCCAATTCTACTTGTGCAAAGATAGTAGAAACAGATGCTTCTGATATTGGTTATGGTGGTATTTTAAAACAATGTTCACCATCTGATAAACAAGAATATCTTGTTCAGTTTTATTCTGGAAAGTGGAATAGCGCCCAGAAAAATTATGCGACTGTAGCAAAAGAAATTCTTGCTATAGTCAAATGTGTAATGAAATTTCAGACTGATTTATATAATTAGAAATTTATTATTAAAACTGATTGCCAAGCTGCAAAATTTATCTTTAATAAAGATTTCAAGCATGATGTTTCTAAACAGATGTTTGCAAGGTGGCAAGCTTTATTAGCACCTTTTGATTTCGACATAACATATAAAAAAGGTTCTGATAATATCCTTCCTGATTTTCTTACACGAGAATATTTGAACTCATAGTTCCCTCCCCAATAATGTTGATTATGAGTTACTACACAACGTTTTTAGATGAAAAAACATTAATCACTATTTTAAAAGTGATTCCATTATGCAGAGACTTACAAAGTCTTATAATAGATGACATTGTTTATGACATTATAGATGAATATAAACAATTTTTCGAAGAATTTTCTATCCATGATTATTCTGATGAAACTGGTAATAATTTTGAAGATATTCAAAACCTGTTTCTTAAATAATCCTTTGATTTTACAGATTATGAGACCTACATACAAATCTACTCGTGGTCGAGGAAGAGGAAGAGCTTCTACTAATAGTAGAGAGAATAATATTCTCGCTCAGATTGGAAATCAACAGCTTATAGCTGCAAACATCACTGGAAGTAATACCAACCACCCATTATACAAGGAATTCATGGATTTCATACAATCCAAAAAGGATGAGGGTACTTCATCAAATACACCATCTTATTCCTCATTTATAACAGAGGATAGCAGTGAAAATCTTGAGGTTTATAACCGAAAGGAAACAAAAGAGTTAATAATTCTTTTGGAATAATCCGACCTTAAATGGAAGGATAACCCTTGGCAGCTAATGATAAGGTATTTTGATACAGCGTCATACGCTACTCCTGCTTATAAATACAGGATGCATTACGAGATTATACTCTCCAGCACATGATCAACTGAAATTCAACATTTTTATCGTGCTAATACAAAGAAAATTTATAATTTTTCTAAGATCATTATCAAGAAGGTCATACCTTCAGATGAATGGTGAATGAGTACCCTAAAGGATCGAGAATACACTCATCCTGATCAAAAAGTCTCAGTTAAATTTAATTATTGGGACTATATAGAGAGTTCTAATAAAAATTTCCTTTATGGGAATCCTAATAGGAGACACTCACGGTTTATCAAACTCTGTTCTAATATGAACAATCAACAGATTCCAAATTGGTTTTTTAAAAGGTGGAAATTATATGGTCCATCATTGGAAATACTTCCTCCTTTATTTAAATATTTATATACTCAATGGGTAGACATATCTCCCAGAATTATATCATTATAAAAAGATAATATCTTTTATGATGGTATCGCATCAATGTATTTCTTCATAGAATTTTCAATTCCATGGATCATGAAATGGGATGTTCAAACTGGTTATACCGACGAAGGAATTCCTTGCCTTGATAGATTTTTTTATAATAAATTCTGGACCAACTACTCCAGACAGACACCCAAGGCAAACTATTTGGTGAAGAATTAATTCAACAGATTCAGACCAAGATAGACACCTATGTGAAATTAGACAGAACAGATACTGCAAGGGACAAATTAAGTCCTTTTGAGATGATTACTAAAAGTCTTCAAATGAAGAAAGGAGCTCTCTCCAAGAAAGAAATCCTCGCTTCATACTTTGAGGAAATAAAGAAAGATTTAGCAAAAAACTTCGGAATAGAAGTCAGTGACGGTATATCCATGGCTTCTATGGGTAATACTTCCGATGAAGAAGAATGTGCAGCAGGGGAAGCTCAAAGAACCTCGGGAACAGAAGTTAATATTAATAAAATAGAAGATTTCCTTGCAAAATTGAAGGAAAGTGCTGAAGAATCTTCAGAGAAGAAAGACAAAAAAGGAAAAGGCAAAGTCTAAATTATTGAAGGCCCCATAAACCAATAATAGGGGTAATAGAGACGAATAACTTTAATAAACTTAACTTTAATAAATTAGCGGGCCCCTCCATTATTGAAGGGAATCTACTTTAATAAAGTAGTTTGTCTGTTTATAATTATATAGGATTTTCTTTTTTTCTTGTCGGCCACGAGTGTAATTATTATGTCGACCAATACTGTTGTAATTTTGTTTTATTGCTAGCTGATCCATTATATAAGGATTAATTTTGTTTAGAAGGAGGCATGCATTAGCCAAGGCATTAATCCATCAGCCAACGCTCTCCCTTCTCTCTAGCGTCTCTTTCCACTCCCTTTGTAAAAATCTCTTTGTAATATTTTAAATTTTGAATAGAAAAATCAAAAAGGTCGCTTGGCCACAAAAACAGAAGGTCTTCGGTACTGTTTCTCTCCCTCTCTTTCCTAATTTATATTACTATTTAGCCTAAATGAAAGGCTAAATAATTAAGTGTTAGACTTAGCATTCAAAGGTTATTCACTTAGCATGTTTTGTAATAAGTGTTTGCAATATCACCCTAATGAGGTTATAGGTTAAGAACTATATAGATCAAACAGTTACTGATCTCGACAGTAAACCTTGGTTAGGACAACCTAACCGGTGGTACCCGTTTAGGCAGGTGGCCGTTGTAGGGTTGTGTGGAGCATCGTGGTTTAAGGTTTACCTAGAGTTGGTAATTGGCCAGGGCTAGAGTTCTTGTAATAGATTTTCCTGCAGCCTCATTGGAAGCGATCCTGTAGTCGTTTGGTATCAGAGGTTCCTGTTGGTAATTGGCCAGGGCTGGAGTTCTTGTAATAGATTTTCCTGCAGCCTCATTGGAAGCGATCTTATAGTCGTTTGGTATCAGTGGTTCCTACTGGAGATTTTGAACCTGATCTTAACAGTGCCATCTGAGGTCTGTTCTATTTCTGTAACCTCAGTATTACCAATGTTTCGAGGTGCAACTGCTTCCTCTATGACCCACTCCTTGGGGAAATCAATTTCATCCCATTTGATAGGTCTTCTGGTTGTTACTTTGTACTACATATACATACTATAGTTATTGAGAGGTTTATAGTTAATAACTAATCTAGGAACCCCCCGTTCCTGTTCAGCATGCTTGTTCACGTAAAAAGTAGTACAAGACCATTTGGACTTGGAGGGTCTAATTAAACCCTTTTGCTGTAAAGAATCAATTTCCCTTTTGCATAACTCTAAATATTCAGAGTTCATTTGACAAGGTCGAGCCTTGGGAGGGATATTATCTTCCGAAAAATCTTCTTCATAAGAAAGACTTATAATATGTTTTTTTCTGCTCCAAAATTGATTTGGGTGGTCACCACAAATAGAAGCAGAAAACTTATTTTTGAGAAGGTTTATTTTCTCAACTAACTTAGGATTTTTTAAATCCTAATCAACTGTAATAGAATAAATTTCATTTTTCAAAAATTCAATTTGGTTTTCTTTTGAAGAAATATTATTAGAAATAATTTCTGTGACGACCCAAAGGGTCATCACCTGTTTCCTCATTCGTTCTATGCTTCCGAGGCCTTGAAAACCTCATTTTACTTGCCTCGATTTGCATGAGCAGTCCGGGCGTGTAGCCGGAAAACTTTTATGTTAAAATATGTGAATCATGTGAAAAAAATTGAGGAATTTTGATATTAATATGATTATAGTTGACTTTGGTCAACATTTTGGTAAACGGACCCGGACCCGAGATTGGACGGTTCCGGAAGGTCCGTAGAAAAATATGGGACACGGGCGTGTGCCCGGAGTCGAATTCGGAGGTCTAGAGCCCGAGATATGAATTTTTCTGTGAAATTGTTTTTCTGAAATTATTAAGGAAAATAGAAATGAAAATTGATTAAAGGACTATGGTATTGAGCTCGTATTTTGGTTCCGATGTCCGGTACAAGTCTTATATATTGTTTAAGCGCTTTCTGTGAAGTTTGGTCTAAATCGGATGTCGTTTGACGTGTTTCGGACTATAAGTTCCAAGTTTGAAAGTTTATGAAGTTTAGAAGAAAAATCATGAGTTTTGAGGCTTGATTCTATGTAAATGATGTTATTTTGGCGATTTGATCACGTGAGAAAGTCCGTAAGGTGTTTTTGAGGTTGTGTGCATTTTTGGTTTGGAGTCCCGAGGGCTCGGGTGAGTTTTGGATAGGCATCAGATTGCATTTCTCATATTTGAAAAAAGATGGTGTTCCTAAGTTCTGGTATCTTTGCATTTGCGAAGAATTTCTTGCAAATGCAAGCTTCGCAAATGCGAATGCACCATCGCAAATGCGAAGAAGGGGAAGGCCGGGAAGGATCGCAATTGCGATAAAGACTTCGCAAATGCGAAGTCTAGTATGATGGGCTGTAGCCGCAAATGCGACGCCCTTGCTCGCAAAAGCGAGATGGCCTTGGTCGCAAATGCGAACCTAGGCAGCCAGACCTGGGTTCGCAAATGCGATCCCAGATGTCGCATTTCCCAGGATAACGTTGTTCGCAAATGCGAACCAATGTTCGCAATTGCCATATCCGCAGCCCAGCAATTTTTATACTTAGTCGAAATTTCATCACTTTTCACCATTCTTTCAAAACCCAAACCCCATAGGCGATTTTTCAAGAGCAAACTTCATACCAAATCACTTGTAAGTTGATTTTTACTCAATTCTTTCAATCTTTAACATCATTAAACATGTTTTCCACTTGAAATCAAGGATTTTCATGGGTGAAATTGGGGTTTTTGGGTAGAACCTAGGTTTTCTATAAATTGGGGAGTTGGACCTCGATTTGAGGTCCGATTTCAAAACAAATTACATATTTGAGTTCGTGGAGGAATGGGTAACCGGGTTTTGGTCCGAACCTCGGGTTTTGACCACGTGGGCCCGGGGGCATTTTTGGAATTTTTGGGAAAAACTTGGGAAAATCATTTTTATGCATTCAAATTGATTCATATAGTGTTTATTAAAGTAATTGAACAATTTGTGATTAGATTCGAGCGAATTGGAGGTGGAACCGCGAGGTAAAGCAATAGTTGAGGATTAAGTGGATTTCAAGGCTTTGAGGTAAGTGTTTGGTTTAACCCTAGCTTGAGGGAATATGAGTTGAGACTTGTTGCTAATTGCTATGTGATCGAGTACGATGTATAGGCATGGTGACGAGTATCTATACAATGGTGTCTAGCATGACCGTGAGTTCTTATAATGTGATTATCATGAATTGGTTGTGAACTTCATATTTATTGGAGAATTTCTATATGTTGTGAATAACATGTGATAGGTGATAGGATCATTTGATTCCTAGGAGCATTGACTCGACTTGTGATACGAGTATTGAAAGTATATGAAATAACTTGATTCTTTGGAGCGTTGGCTCAAAATGGTAGAGTGAATTATAAGATAAGAGAAGTAAGAAAAAGAGAAAGCGTGTTGATTATTCACCTGCCGGGATTTTTGTCAAATGTTTGCTTATTGTTATGTCCCTTAATTGCGACTGTTGTTTGAGGAGTCAGACTATTAATGATATTGAGGAGAGGGTTGCACGCCGCATCAATAATATTGAGGATCGGGTTGCGGGCTGCAACAATGATATATGAGGGTCGGGTTGCGCGCCGCAACAGTGACACCTAATAAATGGTATGGGTCGGGTTGCACGCCGCAACAGTGGTATTTGTGGAGCAGGTTACACGCCGCAACAGTGATATTTGTGGAGCGGGTTGCACGCCGCAACAGTTATTGATGCCATTTGTTGTATTGAGTAGTGATTCCTTGTTCATTGTGAGCCTAAGCTGTTCTAGTTTGTTACTTGGGATTACTGTTGATGTTGTATCTCCCCTTAGCATGTTTCCCCTCCCATGTTGTTAATTGCCTTGTATTCAATGTTCCGTTGTATATTTATAACTGCACAGGTTTATGTGGTGTCCAGTCTAGCCTCGTCACTACTTCGCCGGGGTTAGTCTAGACACTCACCAGCACATGGGGTCGGTTGTGCTGATGCTACACTTTTGTGCATTTTTGCACAGGTCCAGGTTTTGAGGAGCAGCATCAGTAGTAGTGCAGGAGCAGGATTTATTATCACGAGATTGAGGTAGCCTTGCAGGCGTCTGTAGGCCCGGCGTTTCTTTTTTTTGTTTTTCTTATTTGCTTGTTGCCTCATTGTTTTCGAGACAGATAGCTGTTATATTTCTTTCAGACCTTTGTATTTAGTTTATTCTTAGAAGTTCGTAAGTAATGTGGCACCAAATCTTGGGTAGAGGATATATTTAACTGTTCCGTATTTTGATTCGTATTTATCAGACAGACTTCTGCTATTGTTCTCATTAGAATTAATGTTTATATTGATGCAATAGACTGTTAAGATAATTGTTTAATGATGAAAAGTTAAATAAGTTGGCTTGCCTAGCTACCACGAGTAGGCGCCATCATGATCCCGATGGTGGGAAATCCGGGTCGTGATAAGTTGGTATCAGAGCACTAGGTTACATAGGTCTCACAACTTACGGACAAACTTAGTAGAGTCTGAGCGGTAGGTGCGGAGACGTCTGTACTTTTTCCCCAGAGTCTATTGAGTTAGGAAAAATCTCTCATTTGTTCTTTCTTGTCATGCGATTTGGTTTCTCAAATGCTGATTGAATTTCTACTCTGTTCTTTCGCAGATGGCG
Source organism: Nicotiana glauca (assembly GCA_026770625.1). Taxonomy (NCBI): domain Eukaryota; kingdom Viridiplantae; phylum Streptophyta; class Magnoliopsida; order Solanales; family Solanaceae; genus Nicotiana; species Nicotiana glauca. Next base: position 98,214 of record MU759682.1, on the reverse strand, counting down.
AGAACACGCGATTCCTCATCCATCGATCAGCAGTCCGAGCCCCAGGCAGCTCCCGCTAGGTGCAGAGGACGTGGCCATGCTAGTGGCCGAGGTAGGGGCAGGGCCCAGCCACCAGCAGCAACACCAGTGGCAGACCCTCAAGTTGGCCTAGACGAGGAGGTTCCGGCCCCAGCCCAGACAATTCCGGTGGGCCTAGCTCTGGTCCCAGAGGGGTTTATTTCTACCCCAGTTCTTCAAGACGCCTTGGTCCCGTTAGTTGGCCTCATGGAGAGTGTCACCCGAGCAGGATTGCTTCCTGCAGCACTAGCCACTTCCCAGGCTGGAGGAGGAGCCCAGACTCCTGCTGCACGTACTCTAAAGCAGGTAGCTCCCCAGACTCAAGTTCCACTGGTTCAGACAGCTGTGACAGTTCAGTCGGGGGTAGTTGCACAGACCGGTGATGGAGCGGCTATGTCTACAGATGCTTTATGGAGGTTGGACAGGTTCACGAAGCTCTTCACTGCTTCATTTAGCGGAGCTTCTTCTGAGGACCCCCAGGATTTCCTATATAGTTGCCACGAGGTTCTTCGGAACATGGGCATTGTGGAGTCCAATGGAGTTGATTTTACGGCTTTTCGTTTAACTAGATATGCCAAGACTTGGTGGAGGTATTACTGTTCAGCCAGACCAGTAGGGGTCTATGACGGTCGCCCAGTATGAGACCTGGTTTATCTATCTAGCTCGCCATGCCTTCGTCATACTCCCCACTGATAGAGAGAGGGTGAGGAGATTTATTGATGGTTTGGTCCAGCCTATTCTTCTTCAGATGGCCAGAGAGGCGGGTTGTGACATTACTTTTCAGGAGGCGGCCAATGTGGCCCGGAGGATCGAGATAGTTCTACCACAGGGGTGGTTATAGGGCAGACAAGAAGCCCCGTCACTCAGGTCGATTCGGTGGTGCCTTATCTGGAGGCAGGGATTCTTATGATAGGGCAAGTCTTCCAGGCCTTTTTAGTCAGCCCTCCAGGCTTCACATGGTGTCTTAGGTGATTGTGGTTTTTGTGGGCAGTATTCTGATCAGCTGCCCATCAATACACAGCCTCTTCAGAATGTTCGTGGAGGTCATTCTGGCCGTCAGGGCCAGTCTCATCATACAGGGGGATGTTATGAGTGTGGTGAGTATGGTCACATCAGGAGAGCTTGCCCGAGATTGAGCGGTACACAGTCACAGCAGCAGGGTCCTCGCCTATGATTCAGGCACCAGTTGACCCACAGCCTGCCCAGTCAGCCAGGGGCGGGGGTAGGGATCATAAGGGTGGAGGTCAGGACCGTAGAGGTGGAGGCCGTACCGCCAGAGGTGGGGGTCAGCCCGTGGCTGATCGTCCTAGAGACATGGTTTAGGGAGGTGGGGCTGAGCCTTGGTTTTATGCTTTGCCAGCCAGGCCAGAGGCGGAGGGATGTTATTATTACAGGTACTATTCTGGTTTGTGATAAAGATGCATCAGTGCTATTTGACCCTGGGTCTACATATTCATATGTGTCTTCCTATTTTGCACCCTGGCTGGCTATGTCTAGTTATGCTTTGGGCATTCCTGTTTATATGTCTACACTGGTGGGTGACTCCATAGTAGTCGACCGGGTGCATCGTTCCTGTGTGGTTGTGTTTGAGGGTCTTGAGACCCGTGTTTATCTACTGCTATTAGATATGGTAGATTTTGACGTTATATTGGGAATGGATTGGTTGTCCCCGTATCATGCCATCTTGGATTGCCACGCCAAGATGGTGACCTTGGACTTGCCAGAATTACCCCGATTAGAGTGGAAAGGGACCTCAGGTCATGCCACTCGTAGTGTTATTTCCTATGTTAAGGCTCGACGCATGGTCGAGAAAGGGTGTTTAGCTTATCTGGCATATTCGCGACTCCAGTGCAGAAGTTCCTTCTATTGACTCGGTTCCTATTGTTCGGGAGTTTCCTGAGGTTTTCCCTTCAGACCTGCTAGGTATGTCGCCCGACAGGGACATTGATTTTTGTATTGATCTGGTTTCGGGCATGCAACCCATTTCCATTTTGCCGTATCGCATGACCCTGCCAGAGTTAAAAAAGTTACAGGACCAGTTGCAGGATTTACTAGAGAAGGGTTTTATCAGGCCTAGTGTTTCTCCTTGGGGTGCGCCGGTGTTATTTGTAAAGAATAAGGATGGTTCGGTGCGGATGTGTATTGATTACCGGCAGTTGAACAAGGTAACGATAAAGAACAAATATCCACTGCCGAGGATTGATAATTTGTTTGACCAGCTTCAGGGAGCAAGGGTGTTCTCAAAGATAGACTTGAGATCTGGCTACCATCAACGGAGGATTAGGGCGTCTGATGTCCTTAAGACAGCATTCCGCACTCAGTATGGGCACTACGAGTTTTTAGTCATGTCATTTGGGTTGTCCAATTCCCCATCAGCATTTATGGAGTTAATGAGCCGAGTCTTCAGGACTTATCTAGACTTGTTCGTGATAGCCTTTATGGACGATATTCTAGTGTACTCTCGCAGTCGGGAAGAGCACGAGCACCACCTCAGAGTGGTTCTCCAGACTCTGAAGGATTGACAATTATATGCTAAGTTTTCGAAGTACGAGTTCTGGTTGAGTTCGGTTACATTTTTGGGTCATATTGTATCAGCAGAGGGAATTCAGGTGGACCCAAAGAAGATTGAGACAGTCAAGAATTGGCCTCGACCAGCTTCGGTGATCGTGATTCAGAGCTTCTTGGGGTTAGCAGGTTATTACCGTCGGTTCGTAGAAGGATTTTTGTCTATTGTAGCCCTGATGACCAGATTAACCCAGAAGGGTGCCCAGTTCAGGTGGTCAGATGAGTGTGAGGCGAGCTTTCAGAAGCTCAAGACAGCTCTGACTACGGCACCGGTATTGGTTTTGCCCACGGGTTTAGGGCCTTACAAAGTCTATTGTGATGCTTCCCGTATTGGGCTTGGAGCAGTATTGATGCAGGGTGGCAAAGTTATTGCCTATGATTCGATACAGTTGAAGATCCATGAGAAGAATTATCCGGTTCATGACCTAGAGTTGGCAGCGGTTGTTCATGCTTTGAAGATTTGGAGGCATTATCTGTATGGTGTGATGTATAAGGTGTACATGGATCACAAGAGCCTTCAGTACATGTTCAAGCAGAAGGAGTTGAATGTGAGGCAGAGGAGGTGGTTAGAGTTGCTGAAAGATTATGATGTTACTATCTTATATCACCCGGTTAAGGCCAATGTGGTGACCGATGCATTGAGTAGGAAGTCTGCCAACATGGGTAGTCTTTCCTATATCCCGGTCAGCCAGAGGCCGCTTGCATTAGATATTCAGGCCTTGGCCAATCGATTTGTGAGATTAGATATTTCTGAGCCCAGTAGAGTATTGGCCTGCACGATCGCTCGCTCTTCTATATTGGAGCATATCCGTGATCAGCAGTTTGATGATCCCCATTTGTGTGTCCTTAGAGACACGGTACATCGTGGAGGTGCCACGAAGGTAACCTTAGATAATGATGGTGTTTTGAGATTGCAAGGGCGAGTTTGTGTGCCCAATGTTGATAGGATTCGAGAGTTGATCTTAGCGGAGGCCCATAGTTCTCGGTATTCTATTCACCCGGGCGCCGCGAAGATGTATCAGGACTTGCGACAACATTATTGGTGGCGTAGGATGAAGAAGGATATTGTTGCATATGTGGCTTGGTGTTTGAATTGTCAGCAGGTCAAGTATGAGCATCAGAGGTCCGTTTGGTTTGTTTTAGAGGATTGAGCTTCCTGAGTGGAAGTGGGAGAGGATTTCCATGGATTTCATTACTGGACTTCCGTTGACTCGGAAGAAGTTTGATGCTACTTGGGTCATTGTGGATAGGCTGACCAAGTCAGCGTATTTCATTCCAGTGGCAGTCTCTTATTCATCTGAGAGGTTAGCTGAGGTTTATATCAGAGAGATTGTCCGCCTTCATGGTGTGCCAGTATCTATCGTTTCAGACCGGGGTACGCAGTTTACCTCGCGCTTCTGGAGAGCGGTTCAGAAAGAGTTAGGCACCCAGGTTCAGTTGAGCACAGCAATCCATCCTCAGACGGACGGTCAGTCGAGCGGACAATACAGATTTTGGAGGCTCGTGGGACCAGTTTTTACCTTTAGCAGAGTTCGCCTACAACAACAGCTACCAGTCCAGCATCCAGATGGCTCCATATGAGGCATTGTATGATAGGCGATGTCGGTCTCCAGTCGGATGGTTTGAGCCAGGAGAGGCTCGGTTATTGGGTACAGACTTAGTTTAGGAGGCCTTAGATAAGGTTAAGATCATTCAGGAGAGGCTGCGTTCAGCTCAGTTTAGGCAGAAGAGTTATGCAGACCGTAAGGTTCGAGATGTAGATTTTATGGTTGGTGAGCGGGTATTGCTCCGGGTGTCACCTATGAAGGGCGTAATGAGGTTCAAAAATAAGGGCAAGCTTTGCCCTAGGTACATTGGCCCATTTGAGATCCTTGATCGAGTGGTAGAGGTGGCTTATAGACTTGCATTACCACCTAGCTTATTAGCCGTGCACCCAATTTTTCACTTGTCTATGCTTCGGAGGTATCACGACGATCCCACCCATGTGTTAGATTTTAACACTGTCCAATTGGACAAGGATTTATCTTACGTGGATGAGCCCGTAGCTATTCTAGATCGGCAGGTCCGTCAACTGAGATTTAGGAGTTTTCCCTCAGTTCGTGTTCAGTGGAGAAGTCAGCCCCCTGAGGCCTCGACCTGGGAGTCCGATTCTGATATACAGAGCCGTTATCCACATCTGTTCCCTGACTCAGGTACTTCTTTCTTTTTTCCGTTCGAGGACGAACGATTGTTTTAGAGGTAGAGGATGTGACGACCCAAAGGGTCATCACATGTTTCCTCATTCGTTCTATGCTTTCGAGGCCTTGAAAACCTCATTTTAACTTGCCTTGATTTGCGTGCTAACTCCGGACGCGTAGCCAGAAAACTTTTATGTTAAAATATATGAATTCTGTGAAAATATTTGAGGAATTTTGATATTAATATGATTATAGTTGACTTTTGTCAACATTTTTGGTAAACGGACCCAGACCCGAGATTGGACGGTCCCGGAAGGTCCGTAGAAAAATATGGGACTCAGGCATGTACCCGGAGTCGAATTCGGAGATCTAGAGCCCGAGATCTGAATTTTTTCGTGAAATTGTTTTTCTGAAATTATTAAGGAAAATGGAAATGAAAATTGATTAAAGGACTATGGTATCGGGCTCGTATTTTGGTTCCAACGCCCGGTACAAGTCTTATATATTGTTTAAGTGCTTTCTGTGAAGTTTTGTCGAAATCGGACGTTGTTTGACGTGTTTCGTACTATAAGTTCCAAGTTTGAAAGTTTATGAAGTTTAGAAGAAAAATCATGAGTTTTGAGGCTTGATTCTATGTAAATGATGTTATTTTGGCGATTTTATCGCGCGAGCAAGTCCGTAGGGTGTTTTTGCGGTTGTGTGCATGTTTGATTTGGAGTCCTGAGGGCTCGGGTGAGTTTTGGATAGGCATCCGATTGCATTTCTCATATTTGAAAAAAGCTGGTGTTCCTCAGTTTTGGTATCTTCACATTTACGAAGAATTTCTCGCAAATGCGAGCTTCGCAAATGCAAATGCACCATCGCAAATGCGAAGAAGGGGAAGGCCGGGCAGGATCGCAATTGCGATAAAGACTTCGTAAATGCGAAGTCTAGTATGATGGGCTGTAGTCGCAAATCCGACGCCCTTGCTCGCAAAAGCGAGTGGCCTTGGTCGCAAATGCGATAAATCATTCGCAAATGCGAACCTAGGCAGCTAGACCTGGGTTCGCAAATGCGATCCCAGATGTCGCATTTCCCAGGATAACATTGTTCGCAAATGCAAACCAATGTTCGCAATTGCCATATCTGCAGCCCAGCAATTTTTATACTTAGTCGAAATTTCATCACTTTTCACCATTCTTTCAAAACCCAAACCCCATAGGCAATTTTTCAAGAGCAAACTT
>MU759682.1:60387-81953 GCA_026770625.1 Nicotiana glauca | reverse complement strand
TTGAAGTATTATTAATTTATTATGCATGAAAATTTAGTTTTACTATTTTTTTGTTAATTTACTTTTTAAATGCAAACTTTAATATATAAATATTATACATACTATAAATATTATATATACTATATATATTTATATAACTATGTATAAGCAATTTATATTAGTATATACATATATAATTTACAAGAAATTGCCTTATATAAAAAAAATTAAAAAAAATAGCCTGTTAGGCCCGGCCCATTTAGCCCGGGACGATGTGGGCTTAGGACCGTCGTGGGCCGGTTCCACCTATTGGGACCGTGAAGTCCGGGACCGTTTGGCCCGGGACCGCCAAAGACCGGCCCGCCTAAGCTCGAGCCCGTTTAGGCCCGGGTCCGACCCATAATACAACCTTAAGAGAGACTCTAGCTACTGCAGAATGGCTCAAAAGAGGCAGCTCACCGGGAAGTCTCGAGTTGAGGAATCAAATCTACGCGCCGGATGCACCTGCCTCACATCATGTACAATCAAGTATAGAAGTGTAGCATGAGTACATAAAAATATATACCCAGTAAATACCTAGTCTAACCTCAAAAAAGTAGTGACGAGGGGTCGACTCCGACACTTACTAGGGCCAACAACATAATAATATGTGATTCTAATTAAGTATGATATATAGAGCTAACAATAAAGTCAAAATAAGAAATAACTAAACAATTCTTTCATCATATTTAAGAACCTAAAACACTTCCTTCAATTTTGAACAAATGATCTCTAAAATAGTAAATTTATACCTGTTATAAAAAGGGGCTTCCAGTTCTATTATCACGCACAAATTCTACAGAGGGCGTTCTGCCAGATCCAACAAAATGTAACTCTGCTCTACTGAGGGTCGAACGACGCGGACCATAAATGCATCTATTACCTTCCAAGGCGAACGACCCATTTCCATGAGAGTAGTGGAAATACTCACCCTGCTCACGAAATATAGTTGCGACGCGCTTAAATATAAATACAACGTAACTTTTCACAATTCTTTTCAAAATGATAATTTACTTGAAACCTTTGAAATATTAAAATCCTCAACTTAGTTCCATTCAATGAAAGTCAACAAATGTGATCAGATAACAGTATCCACAAAGCATGGTATAAGCCTAAAACTACCCGGACATATCAGGAATAGTAGCTACATACGGACTCTCGTCACTTCGTGAGCACGTAGACCCAAGAACAAATACATATTAATTAAGTGCACATATGGTAAAAATTTTCCTCTTACAAGGTTAGAAAAGTGACTTAACTCGTCTCAAAGCCTACTTCCCAAATTGTCATGACCCAATTCCATAACAGGTCATGATGGCGCTCAACATCATTGTTGGCAAGCCAACGCAGAAATTACTAGCTAAACCTTTGGTCACCTTTACCCCAAAATAGTTGAAAATAACTCTTTAAGTTGGAATAATTCAAAAACGATGAATAAAAATCATGATAATCATACAACTCCAAAATAATACAGTCTACTAATGTGTGTGCCAAGACTTGGTGTCACGAGCATGGGCAACTAGTATAATATACAAAAAAATGCACTATCCTACTGTCCGAAACATAATAGACAGCAAAAATACAAAAGAAAGACTTCTTCAGGCTGCTGAACGACATGGAGAAGAAGCAACTCACGATAGAAGTCTCGAGTCCGCTCAGAGCTGCGCACCCAACTAATAGCCAGATGAACATGCCTCAGACCATGTACAATTAAGTATAGAAGTGTAGTACGAGCACATAAACAATATGTACCCAGTAAGTATCCCATCTAATCTCGAAGAAGTAGAGACGTGAGGTCGACTTGATACCCACTAGGGTCAAATAACGTGAGAAGAATTTATAATAAGCATGGATAACAAAAGTTATTATCATTTAATAATCATGGATTAACAGTTCTTTCCCAAGTATTATCATGGATATTCACCTATATCTCTAACAGTAATATAATTTAGTCCTCGGAGAAAAATGCTAAGCAAAACATGCGCAAGTAACACTGTGGGACGTACGGCCCGATCTAACATAAAAGTAAATTGTGCACTGCCGAGGGTTGAAAGGCTCAAACCATAGATGAATCTATTACCCCATTCACGAATCACCCGTGCGACGTGGTCAAATATAAATAGGCTCATCATCAACAAGCAGCGATATATATGTATATTATCTTCTAAAAGGCCAAACATGATAGGGTTCATACACTAGTCTCATTCTTCTTAATCAAATAGTTCATACAAATCCCAACATGTCATCGTGTTACAATGATATCATGTAGAGCATGCTCACGGGTCCTAGATTACCCGAACTTAACATAATAATCGCTATACATAGAATCTTGTCACCTAGTGCGCACGTAGCCCCCACATTTGTTGGCAATTAATTCAATTATTATACCTATGGGGATAATTCCCTCCTACAAGGTTAGAAAGGAGACTCACCTCGCTCCAAAGTGCACTTCCAATGCCGAGAACAACTCCAAGCCCTTAATTCGGAGCCGAACGATCCCAAACTAGTTAAACGAAGTAAAAACTAGTTAATATAGACTCATAGATCAAATTCTAGCTATTTAAGAAATTTTCCAACCATTAACACAAGTTTTCCTAAAATCCGATCTCAGGCCCACGTGCCCGGATTCTGAAATTTTTCTAAGAAAGTTGTTCTTTACAACCTAAGGATCACTAATATATAATTTCTAATTAATTCTATAACAAATTTCGTGGTTAAATCTAAGTTTTATTAAAACCCTAGGTTTAGCTCTAACCTTTTTGATTTCTCCAAATCTTTAGGTGTTAATATACCCAAAACTCGAGTATTAAACTTACATTAAGTAGAAATAACTTACCTCACAATGCTATGTTGAAATCCCCTCTTTGAAAGCTCCCATATTGCTCAAGTAAGAGACAAAATGAAATAAATGGCCTAAGTCCCGTTTTAAAAGCTGTGTCCAGGTCTCTGATGTCGCATTTGCGACACCAGGATCGCAAATGCGAAGTCGCAATTGCGACAATATATTCGCAAATGCGAACTGGGCCTCCCTCTGCCTTGATCGCAATTGCGATAGAGGGGTCGCAAATGCAGACCTTGCTGGGTTCGCAAATGCGAAGCAAAAGTCGCAAATGCGACCACTGCCCCCAAGCCAGCCTCATCGCAAATGCGATTCTATCCTCGCAAATGTGAGATCGCAATTGCAATCCAGGTCTCGCAAATGCGACCACTTCCTCCCAGCCAGCCTCATCGCAAATGCAATGCTGACCTCACAAATGCGATGCAAATGCGAGATTGCAATTGCGATCCAGGTCTCGCAATTGCGAAACCTGCAGCAACAGCAAAAAAAACCCAGAAAACTGGTGTGTTGTTCTATTCCAAACCCATGCCTAAAACTCACACGAGCCCTCAGGGCCTCACTCTGAATGCTCACACAAGTCCAGTAATATTGTACCAACTTGCTCGAGCGATCAAATTGCCGAAATAACACCTAAACCCACAGATTCAACACCTAAACGCATGAAATCCTTAAATACATCCAAATTCCTATCTTTACAACCGGACGTCTGAATCACGTCACATCATTTTCATTTCTTACCAAATTTTACAGACAAGTCTACAATATTATATTGGACCTGTACAAGGCTCCGGAACCAACATACGGGCCCGATACCAACGTGATCAATCATTTCTTAGTTTATTTAAATCCTTAATATTTCAGATTAACAATTTCAAATAAAAATTCATTACTCGAGCTAGGAACCTCGGAATTCGATTTCGAGCATACGCCCAGGTCCCATATTTTCCTACGAACCTTCTGGGACCATCAAATTACGAATCCGGGCCCGTTTGCTCAAAATATTGACCAAAGTCAAACTGAATCTTTTAAGAAAATCCTAAGGAATCACATGGGCATATTTTACCCAAAACTACTCCAATCCCGAACCAACCGTCCTCGCAAGTCATAAATTAGCTAAAGCAAGCACGGGAAGTTTCATTCAAGGGAAAGGGGTTCAAAAAGGCAAAACGATCAGGCGGGTCGTCACACAAATTCACGAATGCGCTCAAACCTCCAAATTCGATGCCAAAAACTCGAAACTAGTCAAACATTACATGAACTAATCAATTTATGCTCAAAAGTTCATTTCTCCAATATTAAAGTGATTACCCACCCAAAATTGCAAGATTCCTAAGATTTACCCCGTGCCCATATCTCAAATTTTTTTGAAGAAAGTTGTTACCCATAGCCTTAGGAACATAAATATGTAATTTTTACTAAGTTCAACAACCAATTTCGTGGTCAAATTTCACTTTTATAAAAAACCTAGATTTTCATATAAACCCTTGATTTTCACTAATTTTTATATGTTAATCTACGCATCATCTATGCATTTAACTCATGCTGTGTAGAAATTACTTACCTCAAAGTGCTAGCTGAAAATCCTCTTCCATACGCTCCAAAAATCGCTTAACAGATGAAGTGAAATGAAGTAAATGGCCTAAGTCCCGCATTAAAAGAGTTAGACACATCCTTCTGATGTCGCATTTGCGTCACCAGGTTCACAAATGTGACAAAAGCCTAGAAAATACGAAGCCTGGGCTTCAGCTGGTGGGGTCGAAAATGCGACCAAAGAGTCGAAAATGCGACTTCTGCTGGGATCGCAAATGCGGCATATGTTTTGGAAATACGAACACTGCATGGGTTGGGCTCCTTCGCAATTGCGAATCCCTCATCCCGAATGCGATGTTCACATTTGCGAGATCTGCAGCAGTTTCCAAGAACACCAAAAATCTGGTATGTTTTCAACTCCTCCCACACGTCTGAAACTCACCCGAGCCCTCGGGGCTCTACACTAAATGCTCACACAAGTCTAACAATATCGCACAAACTTGTTCGCACGATCAGAACACCAAAATAACATCAAAAACCATGAATTGGACACCAAAATACATGAATTTACTCATGAACTCTAAAAACTTCTAAAACATTTCTGCACGTCCATTTCCTATCAAATCAACTTGGAATGATGCCAAACTTTGCGTGCATGTATTAAATGATATTACGGACCTACTCCAACTTCTGGAACTGAAATCCCCAACCTCGATATCAAAAAGTCCACCCTCGATCAAACTTTCCAAAAACTTCAAGTTCTAACTTTCGCCAAATGACTTCGAAATGACCTACGGACCTTAGAATCCAATTCCAGATGCACTCCTAAGTCCAGAATCACCATACAGAGCTATTTCCCAGCTCAAAATCTGAAATTGACGCTAAAAATGTAAAAATCCATTTTAATCCAAACTTAAGGAATTTGCTCAAATTGCCAACTTTTACTATTAGGTGTCGAAATGCCCCCGAGTCGTCCAAAATCCAATTTGAACATACGCCCAAGTCTTAAATGATCATACAAACCTATTGGAACCGTTAAATCCCAATTTCGAGGTCGTTTACTCAAAATATTGATTGAAGTCAAACTTGGATTTTTAAACCATCCTTAAAGAACAAAATATTTTGATTTCAACCCGAACTCTTCCAAATCCCAAACTGACCACCCCCTCTAGTCATAAATAAGTAAAAACAAGTACGGGTCTAGAAAGCAAAACGACTAGTCGGGTCGTTACATTCTCCACTCTTAAACAAACATTCGTCCTCGAACGTGTTAAGATTTATACCTGAAGTGATGAATAAGGTGGATATCTGCTCTGCATTTCCTCCTTGAACTCCTAGGTTCCCTTCTCAATCGGTTGGCCCCTCCACTGAACCTTTACCGCAAAAATCCTCTTGGATCTTAACTGGCAATCCTGCCTAGCAACAATAACAACTGGCTCCTCCTCATAACCCAAGCTCTTATCTAGTTGAATAATGTTGAAGTCTAACACATGTGACAAGTCAGCGTGGTATCTCTGTAGCATAGACACGTGAAAAACTAGATGAACGCCTAATAGGCTGGGAGGTAAAGCATGCTCATAAGCAACCTCCCAACACCTTAACACCTCAAATGGGCCTATAAACCTTAGGCTTAACTTTACCTTCTTTTCGAATCTCATAATACCCTTCATCGGCGAGACTTTCAAGAGGACCTTCTCACCGACCATAAATAATACATCACACGCCTTATGATCCGAATACCTTTTTTGTCTGGACTGTGCTGCGCGAAGTTGCTCCACGATCAACTTTATCTTTTCCAAGGCATTCTTTACTAAATCAGTACCATACAACTTAGCCTCGCGGGGCTCAAACCACCAGATCAGAGAACGACATCGCCAACCATATAAAGCCTCAAATGGAGCCATCCTGATGCTGGATTGATCACTATTGTTGTAAGAAAACTCGGCCAAAGGTAAGAACTAATCCCACTGCCCTCCAAAGTCAATCACACATGCTATAAGCATGTCCTCTAGGATCTAAACTATCCTCTCCGACTACCCGTCACTCAGTGGATGAAATGCTATGCTGAGCTCTACACGGGTCCTTAACTCACTCTGTACGGCTCTCCAAAAATGTGAAGTGAACTGAGGGTCCCTATCTGATATAATGGAAATAGGAACACCGTGCAATGCTATTTCAGGTCACGATACATCTTTGTAGTACCTGGATGAACATAATACCAAGAATTGTGTGCCTCCTCTAGAGTCCTCTCCCTCAAGCCATCGACATTTGGAACACATAGACGACTCTGGAGTCGTAGAATACCATCCTCGTCCATAGAAACGTTCTTGGTACCACCATGTAGTACCGTCTCTCTGAGGACTTCCAAGTGCGGACCATCAGACTGTTGAGCCTTGATATGCTCCAATAATGAAGACTGGGCAACAACACGTGCAAGAACTCGGCTGGGCTCTAAAATTTTCAACCTCACAAGTCTGTTAGCCAAGGACTGAATGTCCAAAACTAGTAACCTCTCCTCTACTGAAATGAATGCTAAGCTACCTATACTCTCTGCCTTCCTGCTTAAGGCATCCATGACCATATTTGCCTTGCCCGCATGATAAATAATGGTAATGTCATAATATTTCAGTAACTCAAGCCATCTACACTGCCTCAAATTGAGATCTATTTGCTTGAACAAATGCTGTAAGCTGCGATGATTAGTGTAAACCTCATATGAAACCCCATAACGATACTGCCTCCAGATCTTAAGAGCATGAACAATCGCGCTAACTCTAGGTCGTGAACATGGTAATTCTTCTTATGAATCTTTAGTTGATGCGAATCATATGCAATAACTCGCCCCTCCTGCATCAATACACAACTCAAGCCAACGCGTGAAATGATGCAATACACCGTATACATCTTATGAGCACGTGATTTTTGCTCTATGTGAGTTACTCCCACAAATTCAAAATAAAATAATTTTTTCTTTGTTTGCAATTTTGTGGCTTTTTCGTGGTATTTTCTATTATTGTTTGCATTTATCTGTGCATGTTTATTTCGTTTAAATTAATGGAAAAATACAAAAATAAGTTGCATTTGCATTTAGAATTTAATTTTTACATTTTTTTAGATTAATTAAGAAAGTTGTTGTTTTACAAAAATAAAAATTCAAAAAAATAACGTACATCACATTTTTAGTGTTTAATGTAAAATTTTTGTGATTTTCTTTTAATTTGGTATTTAATTATTTGTGATTATTACTAGTTAGAGTGAATTAATATTTTTAGGATAATTTGGTTAAGGTTAAATTTATTTTTGTATTTTATTTTAATTAGAAAGAAAATTAAAAAGAAAAAGAAAAAGAGAAGTGGAAAATCGACTCAGGCTTGTGCTTCTCGTGATTAGAGGGTTGACTCACTACAAACTGATGCTATTTATTTGTTCTTGACAAAGAACAAACGATTGGCCTCAGTTTCGTGTGAGCCAAGATACCAAGTATAAGCTCAAGCCCAATCAGTGAATTTCCTGGTATCATTTCTTTCCTTTTTATGTCTATTTCACTTCTTCTTTTCTTGTCTGTATATTCTTGATTGGTCTACTTGCTTATTGGAATTTTGATTCAATTTCGAACCTAGTTTTTGTCCTTTACGTTAGTTTGCTTATTCATATTTATTTATGTTAATTTTGGTTTTTCTGTTCAAATTATTTAGTCAGGTTTGTTTTTGTTCTCCGACTTTAGGTTTTAGTCAGCTTCTGTGTTTAATTGTTAGTATTTACACTTGCCTTCTAAATTATTAAACTTTCAGTTGTTCTCATTTAGGTTGATATCAGCATGTTACCAAATTCTTTCTATGTGCCTCTATTGACATTCTGATTCTGATTGTCTGTGGTTTTATTAGAAGAATTGTGTGCTTTAATTTGTAAACACCTAAAACTTTAAAGGGGATATTATTAATAGGGGTGTAGAGGATTGTTTAGGAAATTAAGAAATAGGGCATGCCGACACTGTTTAATGGTGCACTACTGGTTTAATTAAGAATTGAAAAAGGGTTATTAGTGGAAATAACACCCTGTTTAGTGCCCTTTTTAGAGCTGGAAATTAGAGAACATGGGGGACAATGAAAAGGCTGAAATAATACAAGTGTAAAGGGACACAAGGCTGGAAAGGGGGTAAGGTCTGAGGTATAAAAGAGAGAGGACTGAATTGAAACAGGACATTGATTAATAAGGGAGACATATATACACACATTGGGACACACATTGATACTCACATTGAGATACGCATAGAACACAAGAGAGAGTCCAGAGGGAGGATACATAAGAGAGGTTCTGAAAATACTAGAAATAGAGAAGAACACTCTGAAAATACTGGAAATTACTGTTCCATTGATTCCTTTCTTTTGTTCTTCTAATTTGGTTTCAAAAACATTAAACTTGTAAGAGCCATCTCTGGTTATTTTGAAGGTTTGAAGTAATTTAGGTTTGGTTTTAAGTCGAGTACAAAGCCTTTTGAACCAGTTGTGTTCTGTTGATTCCTAGTTGATTTCAATTGGTTGGTTTGAAATTGAGTCTAATTTATATTGCTCTGCTGTTGTTACTGATCTCTTATTCCTTCGCTTCCTTCTTGATTTCCAGGTATCTTCACCCTTCCTTGGATATGTAGATTGGAAGAACATGAATCCTGATTTGTTTGAATAGCAAGTTGGCTGTATCAGTTTGAATGAAAATGTCATTTCTTTTGTTTTTTCTCTTCTGAAAACCAACTATATTTTATAATTAGTCTAGTTTTATGGTCGTATTTGTTCTTTCTTGATTCATTTTGAGTTTGTTATAATTTGGGATGAGTTGTGCATTTGTCTGGCTATGGTATGACTGAGGTTAAATTATATATTCGAATAAGGGCTTTAAGTTTGTTGTAAAGGGTCTCGACTAAAATCTTTAATTTTGATGGCATTTGTCCAGGTTTTCTGATAGAATCAGTGTTAGTCTAGCATCAATTCGTCTCTGATTTGTTACAGGTAAAATATTGGTTTCATATTTTGTGTTGATTTCTTCAAGTTGAGCCTAGTAAGCATATTTAGTTTTCTGGCAGTTAGTGTGAAGTTATATTTATTATATTGGGGATAAATTCAAGTAAGTTGTGATGTGAATCATGACTAACTAGTTAATGTTTCCATGATTTTAAGTTTCTAGTGTGTAAATGAATACCATATGCATGAGGTTAACGTAAAATGACTTGGAAATGGATTTCAGTTAATTTCAATCATGGTGATCGAAACAATAGTTGTATTTTCCTCGTATGATGAATTCACTAATTTTCAAGTAGTAAATTAAAAAAGGCATTGATTAGTGTGCTGAGTTGGGTATTTGGTAAATTTGGATTTGCTTTAAAAATCAAGACATCTGCAGTAGCCATCTTTCGTATTAATTTTTTTTAATGCTAGAATTTGCCTTGAGTAATCGGACCCTTTAAGTGTAGCATATTTGATTCAATATCTTGTTCAATTGTAATTAAAATGTGGAATGTCTTTGTAAAGATTTTAATTAGTTTTGAGTGTACTACATCTGAAATCAAGGAATACAATCCTTAAAATTGATTCGTTAACAAATCAATGAACTTGCTCGTCCAAATAAATCCATAACTGATGACACTCGCGTTTCATATCAAAAGTAGGGAATTCTTTGAAGTTATAAACATCGTAATTGGTTTTAGTTGAATATAATCCTTTGAAATTAGAATCGAGGCGTGCCATTTAGCAAATTTTCATGGCCCTCACAAAGTTGTAAACGCGTAGTCATTTTAGGCGTATTATTCTAATAATCAATTTTCTTAAACTAGGGTGCACATTTATGTGACCCAAATCTAAATCTCAACTTTAGATAAAATGTGTTATGTGTTACGGGTGCATTTATGTGACACGGTTCAAGGAATATTTTATGTGATGTTGAACTTCTCTTAAAAAATTAAATAAAAGCGGTTTAAAGTAAAAATGCACATAGGTTTATAATTGTTTTAAAAATCAAATAATAGGTCACTTATAACAGTTGAGCGACCATGCTACAACCACGGAACTTGGAAATGCCTAACACCTTCTCCCGGGTTAACAGAATTTCTTACCTAGAATTTTGATTCACGGACTGTAATACAGAGTCAACCCTTTCCTCGATTCGGGATTTGAACCGATGAATTGGGACACCATTAATTATCCAAAGTGGCGACTCTGAATATTTTAATTAAATAATTCCATTTCGATTGTCACTTCAAGTAGGAAATAACTCCCTTTATTATACCCTTTCGGGGTGTAGTGAAAAAGGAGGTGTGACAGCTCTGGCGACTCTGCTGGGGATAAGAACCCAGAACTTTTTGTTTAGGGTTCAGAATTTGAGCTTGTATTAATTGTTATATTTGGATTTATTTATTATTTGATTTTGTTACATGTTTGGGCCTAATGTGCAAAATGTTGCTTTTTACTGCTTTGATATTATCTGAACTGTATATAAACTGCTACGAAACCCTTCTGTTCTCATCTTCGGGGATGTGCTCGCTGGTCGAGACTCCCTATTCTGTTAGTGTCAATACCTTAAAATAAGAAAGAGGCTCGAACAATTTACTAAGTCGGATGGCCTTTTGGTTCCCGATACATAGCCCCTCCTTGACTCGAGTTGCCCGCTCGAGTACACAAATCTAGAACAAATACCCAGGTTTTGAACCTAGAATAACTTAGCCTCATGCCGGATCCCTAGTAGGAACGTTTGTTTGCATCATGTGCATTTGACTTTAGAGACTCAACACAGGGATTGAGTCTGTCTAGGACAGGAGTACCAAAAATGAAAGGACCATCCCGATGCATCTTACTTGCTACTTGTGCATTTATTTACTTCGGATCTGCATGTTGACCGGTTTTGAAAAATGGGAAGAGAATTGAGAGAAAAATGAGAAAAAATAAAGTACTTGTTTTGAAAATCAGTGTCCAAAATATGCCGAATCTCTACAAAAATTCAAAAAAAGAAGAAGAGTTTTTTGTTATGAATGTTTGTTTTGTTTTTAGAAAAATAGTTGGTTTCATTATTGTCAAAATGGGCAGAACTACGTAAGTTTGATTCTCACCGGATGTGGGATACGTAGGCAGCCCATATCGGGCTCAACTATTTTTGAAAAAAACAATGTCATTTTGCCATAAGTGAAGGTAATTCCATTCTTGTCCAAAATGGCCAAATGTCCCCAAAAGGACGTCGGAAGGCCGTTTTTGTGAGAACAACCACCTTTGGTGATTTCTCAAAGGAATTTTTGGCCGATTAGCAACGGCTAATAGGCCTCATATCTGAAAAATTTACCACTTCTTTTTTCTTTGGTAGGAAAACCAGATTTTTGTGTGTGATATATCTGGGAAACTCATGTCCATTAAATAAGGCCTTAACCATGCCTACAATGTCATCACCAATTATGTCCCAACAAGCTTGAAAGAAACTTCCAGTGAACCCATCTGGACCCCCTGCACTTTTACCATTTAATCCAAAGACTGCATGCTTAACTTCCTCTCTCTTAGGTTGCTGAATCAGTTCTTGGTTCTGAGAATAATCCACCAGTGTTGGTACATGTTCTAGAATATCAAAAGATGAAGGGACTGTTTCTTCATAAAACTGTGCTTGAAAGAATCTCACTGCTTCCTCACCCATATCTTTACTGTCTTCCAGCCAAATGCCATTAGAATCCTGCACTCTTTTAAGTTGTAATCTTCTTCTTCTACCATTGACTTGGGCATGAAAAAACTTTGTACTTCTGTCACCATCTTGAAACCAATTTATTCCATATTTTTGCTTCCAAAATTCCTTCTCCAGTGCAAGATATCTAATCAATTCTGCCTGTACCTTCCTTAGCTTTTCTCTATTGTGAAAAGATGGTACTCTTTCAAACTAAGCCTCATGTACTACAACTACCTCCTCCAAACTTGCAATTTTTTGAAATATGTCTCCATATGTTTCCCTGCTCCAAGTTGATAATGCTTTTTTTAATTTTTTCAGCTTATGATTGAACACAAAAAAAGGATCTCCTATGAAGTTTGCCTTCCAGTTTTCCTCTACAAACCCTTTGAAAGTTGCATGCTTGCACCAGAAATTCAGAAACTTGAAGGCCTTCTTAACAGTTATAACATCTAAATTAAAATTCAAGAGCATTGGGCTATGATCTGAGCCAATTTTTGAGAGATGAGTTATCTCTATACTGGGCCATGTCTGCTGCAACTCCAAATTACCCAAGCACCTCTCCAGTCTTTTAAAAATACAATCAGATTCACCTCTCCCATTCCACCATGTATATATATACTACCTTTAAACCCCAAATCAGTGAGATTACATGTATTGACACAATACCTAAAGCCATTAATCACATTCAACGACACAGGCAAACCTCCAAACTTCTCCTCCTCATCCCATATAACATTAAAATCTCCCCCCCCCCACAAGCCAAGGAAGGGTCATATCTAATGCAAAATTATATAAATTGTCCCACAGCTCAATACACTCAATGGAATCACATTTTACATATATGAATGTTACCATGAATGACAGTTGAGTATCCAGATTTGTCAGCTTCAAAGTCAACTGCTGCTCCAAGTCGTACACAATATCCATACCATGATCATCATCTACAAACACCCAAATTTTGTTGGATACATTAGAAAATGCATGTAACATACCAATTCTCCTTCTGTATCTTTCCAGCTTCCTCTTCTTTTGTTTTGGTTCCATTATTCCTATAAACTGAAAATGGTTTTGCCTTTGCATAGTGATAAGCCTCTCAAAAGCCTGCATTGTCTTCACAGACCTTATATTCCTGATCATGGCTTTCATCATTGATTCTGATTTTTAGATTGGGTCCTCCTTGTTTGAACCCCAGGAACTACACTTTGGTTGCTGTCTTTTGGTTGTCTCTTCTTCCCTCTCCCAGCAGATTTACCCTTATCTAGATATCTAGGTGATATATATCCTTGTGTTGCAGTATTTCTAAAGTTTTGGCATGTAGAATCAGCATCCATATCCTTTCCTTTACCCTTCATGTCCTCTGTATTACCTCTGTTCTCAACAGAATGGGTAATCTGATTTCCTGTAGAGACAGGAACCAAACTCTTTTGCTTCTGCCCCTCATCTTTTGCATTGGCAAGTTCATTAGTAACCCCTTCATTTTTCCTCCCATTTTCTCCTCCCACCACATCTTCTCCTGCTTTAGACATGTTTTCCTCAGACACTATATCATCAGCAGCAAGAATTGCAGCTTGTATATTAGGCTTAGCTGGAGGTAAACTTCTGCTTGGATTAGGACTTAAAATTTCCTGCACATTCTGATCTGCTATTGTTGCATTTATATGCATGTTGACAATATCTGCATCTTCACTTTGATCATCAATAGCTTCACTGGGTTATCCTCTTACTGTACCTGCTTTCATTACTTTCTTGTAGGCCATACCATTGACACTGTGTTCCTCTTCCTCCTTCTCATTATCTGATGACTCTTCCTCACCACTAGCACCTTCTGGCACTTCCCCTTCCTCTAATCCTCTTCATTTTGTGACTTCCATAGCTTTGCTTCACCTAATTGTATTCTTCCAATAGCATTTACCTTTTCCATTACTGCATCAAAATCAGTGGCCTGTGAAGGAATTTCCTCGCATGACTTGTTAGTTGCCACCATATTGTCTGTAAATGTTCTATTCACCCATGCTGTAGTAGCTTCTTTTTGGGCTCCATCAACTATTCCACTTCCCTTCCTAGGTAGTTTAGGACTCCTTCCTTTTTTTGATGAACTTCCAATCTCAATTAAATTTGGCTTAAATTCAACTGCCTTAGGATTTAAAATCCCAATTTGAATAGGACTTTTCGGATCAGGCCTGTCTGCCATCTCCATCAACTGATTGGTATCCTCCTCCTCTTGATCCTCTAAGGCTGCAAATTTGTTAGCAGTCTGAATTTGCTGGTTATTCCTTGCATCAACAGGAACCAATTCCCTACCATTTTGCACCTTGTTCTGTTGCACTTGACCAGTTGCTGGGACACTTTGCTTTCCTAAATTGCCTTTACTTTGCTAAATCTGAGTTTTAAATGGAACAATTTCTTTTCCTGTTTCTACAATGGTCTGCTAAACACCATGACTATTTTGAACCTGCTGCACATTGTTACCATCAACTGGAACAATCTCCTTACTTCCCTGACCTTGTATCACTCTTGTTTTGCACCAATTTTCACTCGATTATCTCTAACTTCTTTCCACTATTCTCCAATGTTACCACCAACCTTTCCACTAGATAAAATCATTAAAGGTTGCTCCTTCCTTTGATCCTTATCAAATGTATCCTGATTGGCAGTCTCTTTTTCAACATACAATTCTGGATGTATTCTCCAGCATTCAAACAAATTGTGGCCCTGCAACTTGCACTCCTTACGATATTTTGGCATCATATTATATTTGATATTAACCCATTCTTCCCTTATTTCTCCAGTAGTTTCATTCAAAATATCCATTTTTACCTTCTTTGGATGATCCGCTAGCAAATCAACAAGGACTTTGACCCTCGCACAACTAGGTCGTGTTTTATTCACAGTGGCAGCACCAAGTTGAATTGGATTTCCTACAGCTGAGGCAAGTGAGAATAAACATTCTTTCACAAAATATGTTGGCAACAAACCTGGGAATGAAATCCAAGCCATAGCCATTGGGGTCTCCTCCCCTACTTTGAACTTAACATCATAGATAAAGGGACGCAACTGATATTCTTGACCATATCTATCTTTAACATACATAGCTCCAGTCGACGTGAAATCAACAATGTCCTGCCGTAAAGTCATCCTTATGAGAATATGCCTGTCCCTCAGCACTACAATTTTACATTCTCCCTTAATTCCACATTGCAATGGCACAATTCGTCGAATTTCTACAATATCTGGCCATCCATACGCAAATTTTGCCACCACTGCATATTGAAGTTCTTCAATGATATTCATTTTCTCCACTTCTGCCTCTGTAAACTTCACAACTGGATGGCCATTCGCAATTGCTGGTTGTCTCATCGAAATTGGATCAACTGTATTTTTACGTTCGTGTATGGTACTGTTCACGGTGGCAGGTTTCAGAATTTTGAAGTAATCTAAGGGCTGGGAATTGTTGGTGGAGGTCGTTGGGGGCTAGGCGAGGGTAGGAGGGGGCTAACCAGCCGGAGAAGAAGGCTGGGCGCCGGCCAGCGTGGCCATGGCAGCAAGAAATCATGTTTCTCTCTCCAGTCGCCTGTTTTGTCACCAAAGCCTCTCTCTCTAGAGCTCCAACGTGTTGCACAACAAAATCAAACTTCTTTGGAAGAGGGTTTGGCATTTTTATCTGGGTCGACTCCAACATGTCCAATTTCTTTAGCCTCTAGAACAGACTGGCATATGACTCTCCCAATGTAGTGAAGGTTTTATTCTTTCGTAACCTCTCATTCTTAAAGGCTTGATTAGGCCAGAAACCTGCTCCAGGGGGTATTCGATGGGCTCGTGGGGGTAGATAGGAATTTTGTAGAGCTGGGTACTGGAAAAGTGATGTACGACTTTGGGAGTTCTGTGGAGAGAAGTGACATTGGGGAGGATCATCTGGTACACAAAGATATCCTCGGGGATGATGTCGAGGCTGGAAGTGTTTATCAGGAAAGCCTATCGGATCACCTTTTCTGTTTCTCTTTCTTCCACTCAAGCTTGCTGGGATCTTCTGAATGTCTTTCGAAAAACTCATGATTTTGCCTGACTTGATTCCTTCTTTTATAATCTCCCCCATTTTTACCACATCACTAAAAGGCTTACCCAAGGCCGGAATCAAATGACTGAAGTAGGTGGGCCCCTGAGCTTGTAGGAAAAGCTCAACCATTTCTTTTTCATCAATTGAGGGATTGACTCGAGCAGCTTGCTTCCTCCATCTGAACCCAAACTCCCTAAATATTTCATCGGGCCTTTTTTCCATTTTATATAGGGAAGAGTGGTCTAGGGTAATGCCTAATTTGTATGGAAAGTGCCGAACAAAATCTTGAGCCATGTCACCCATTGTAGGCCACTTACTGACATCTTGACAATTATACCATTCCAAAGCTGCCACAGTCAAGCTCTCACTGAAATATGCCATCAATAAGTCATCTTTCTCTCCAACACTTCTCATTTCATTGCAATAACCCCCAGGTGGGCTACCGGATCTCCATACCCATCATACAAGTTAAACTTTGGCACTTTGAACCTTGCGGGAAGGCGAACGTCAGGTAACACAGATAATTCTTTGTAAGCCATGTTACCTTGGTCTCCCATTCCTTGCTTGTTCTTTAAGGATTTTTCTATGCCTTTCAGCCTCCTGGGTATCCCATCTTTCCCTTCTCTTCCTGTGAACCTTTCATTTTCAACATGTGGCTCATCCCGCGAACCCTGTTTGTATGAGTAGGGAACCTTGTGGGCGACCTCTGAGGGGTAATGTTGGGCATCATGAGATTAGAGATAAGCGAGTGGATCTGGAGAATATGGAGGATCATCTGGCATTGTGTCCGGAGTTTGGGTAAGGGCGGCACCTAGGTAGCTAAGTGGTAGCGAGGGTGGTGCCTGCCCAATCATCCAAGCCTGATATACGTCCGACATGTGTTGTCTTAACATTTTCACCTCTTCAACCAATTGTTTTTGGGCATCGGTATCAACCAACCCAATTTTGTTGTTATCTGTCATTGCCTTTTGGATTTTAGGTTGTGGAGAGGAGTTATTACACAAACCAACCACCTTTCTGGGTATTGAACAAAATGGGAGCATCCTGTTAGTGTTAGAGCTTTTAACATATAGGCAAATGCACATTAGGGATGCAATGCACCTAAGAAGTTAACAATTTCTATTATGAATTTGCTCGGTTGCTTGTGTCATCCCGACCTTCCCTAATTATGACCTATCCTTTTATTGTCACTCACGTCCTTTTTTTCTATTTTATTTTTCTTTTTTTTAGTTTTTTTTATATACATTATTTTTTAGTTATGGTCGAATCTTATGGATATTGCCTGCGTATCATGACCCCGTATGAATCAGATCGAGCGTAGTTCTGGCTTATCAGTGCAAAATGACTAAAAAAATTGGATTTTTTTTTCAAATTTTCCATAAAGAAAAAATGTGTTTATTACAATGACACCTTTTATTACAAGATTAACGAATTCTAAAAGATTCCAACATCAAAATGGCAATACAGTCTAAAATAGACTAACAGGCTCTGACTGACACCTTTTATCACTGTTTCTCAAACTACATATCCTGGGCTAAACATGAATCAGGTCAGTGTAGTTCAGGAGTGTCTGGTAGCTGGGACTACCAAGAACTGTGATCTCATTGCTGTTGCTGTTACTACTGCTTGCTGACCCCCTTATTACACCGTTGTAAAGATAAAAGAAGCTAGCTTAGGCTGTGCCCTATATTTACAAAATCCTATCTAATGTCTGCTATCTTGTGTTCTTGAATTGCCTTGATCTCGCATCTTGCGTTCTTTCAATATGACTTTGACTGTGTTTTGAAATATGTGTCCATTCTTCAGGTGGACATCCTGCTGGTGATTGCTTGAAAAAGTATTCCCTTGTTCTCCAGGTGGGCTCCTGCTTGCGATTACTCGAGAAAGTATTCCCTTGTTCTCCAGGTGGGCGCCTGCTTACAAAAATAGACAAACGAAGAAAATTTTCTGCCCCAGTATGGTGACTGGGCATATCATGTTATCAGATGTACAATTCAAAGTTAGAATTTAGATTATACTTCCCTTGTTTTCCAGGTGGGTGTCTTCTTACTGCATTTGAAAAGATATTCCCTTGTTCTTCAGGTGGGCTCCTGATTGTTGAATTTTGAAATGTATTCCCTTGTTCTTCAGGTGGGCGCCTGATTGCTGAAATTTGAGAAGTATTCCCTTGTTCTTCAGGTGGGCGCCTGCTCACAACTAACATACAAAACAAAGAAAATTTTCTACCCCAGTTTGATAATTGGGTGCATGATATTACTGAATGTTAACTTGAGATATGAGTTGTATTATACTTCCCTTGTTCTTCAGGTGGGTGCCTGCTTGCTGTACTTGAAATGTATTCCCTTGTTCTTCAGTGGGTGCCTGGTTGCTGAATTTGAAAAGATATTCCCTTGTTCTTCAGCTGGGCGCCTGCTTACTGAATTTGAAAAGATATTCCCTTGTTCTTCAGGTGGGCGCCTGCTTGCTGAATTTGAAAAGATATTCCCTTGTTCTTTAGGTGGGCGCCTGCTTGCTAAATTTGAAAAGATATTCTCTTGTTCTTCAGGTGGACGCCTGCTTACAACAAACATAGAAAACGAAGAAAATTTCCTGCCCCAGTTTGGTGGCTGGGTACAACATATTATCAAATATACAAATTGAAGGCTAAAAATTATACTTCCCTTGTTTTCCAGGTGGGCGCCTGACTGCTGAAGCTTGAAATGGATTCCTTTGAATATTGCTGCTTTCCCTTAAAACTTGAACTGTTCTCCTTTGTTCTCCAGGTGGGTGCCTGATTACCGANCATGCTCCCACTTCTGAACTTGCTCCGACTTGCTTCTTTGAACTTGTTGTGTCTTGCTGTGATTTTCCGGCTAACTTTCAAACTTTCTGATCTTGATGGCCCGACTGTTTTCATCATGTTACTGACTTGGTGTTTCTTTCCCTTTCTTGTGAACTTTTGCTTCTTTTTCCAAATATCTGACTACCATTGGTCCTTCTTGTTTCAACTGTCCTTTAATGAATCCAGATCTCATTGTGTCATACAATTGGGAAGCTGGTAGTTAGCTTTGACTACAAATGACTTATAGACAAATTTCAAGAAAAAATGAAATGCAGTGACCTCGATGTTTTGAGGATAGAAAGACTCTGAAAAGAAAAGAAGATAGGACTTATCCGAGTGGAAAGGCAGATTCCATTGATCATGCCATGCATTTTGGCTTAACCGACCTAGTCTGTCCAAACAAACAACTGTCAATTGCCATATTTGCCACTCCATTTTTCACAACCCGATCTTCACCGAAACCCAAACCTTGCTTGTTTTGTCACTTTTCAACTACAACCTTCTTTCATTTGCCCGCTTTAGAAACTCACTTTCGCCTTACGGTGCCCGTGAGGGTTTTCACCAATAAGACTCTCTCATTTTCAGTTTTCTGATATTCTGATACCCGAGTGTTGTCCACAACATGATTTACCTTACCTGCTTGTATTGCCATTTCTTAAAATTGATCAGAAGGTCTTTCTTTGGACCGTAATGTGGCTTTTGGATGGGTTTAGAAAGAAGGGTATAAAGTCTCAAAATATTTTAACGTGGGTTCAAAGATTACAACTTTTGGAATCATTTCTTCCACAACAAACATAACTTCTGCCCCGGTTTTCAATCTTGGGGATTCTTGGACTTTTCTTTGGTCGTGACTGAACCTCAGTGAGGCTGCCTACGTACCCTTTCGGGATCAAGTCAAACATAGTTCGGATCATAGAATCACTTCATTGTTGCGATGTTTCCTTACTCCCATTCTTCTTCTTTTCTTTGCATTCTTTTCTTTTCTTTTCTTTTCTTCTTCATTTCTTCTTCTTTTCTTTTTTTTTCTTTTTCTTTTTTTTTTCCTTTTCTTTCTTTTCTTTTTCTTCTTTTTCTTTTTTTTTCTCTTTTCTTTTTTTTCTTTTCCTTTTCTTCTTTTCCTTTTTCTTTTTCTTTTGNGTTGGACAACACTCGTGACACAACAAATGGCCCCTGTCAATTAGGAGCGAACTTTCCTTTTGCTTCTGCCCAATGAGGTAAGATGCGCCTCAATACCAACTGCCCAACTTTAAATTTCTGCGGACGCACTTTCTTATTATAAGCTCTGGCCATTCTCTGTTGATACAATTGCCCATGACATACTGCCGCCAATCTCTTTTCATCAATCAAGCTCAATTGTTCCAGTCGGGCTTTGACCCATTCATCATCATCAATTTTCGCCTCCGCAACGATTCGAAGGGAGGGTATTTCAACTTCTGCAGGTATCACTGCCTCCGTGCCATACACCAATGAATAAGGAGTTGCCCCTACCGAAGTGCGAACAGTAGTGCGATATCCCAGCAAAGCAAATGGTAATTTCTCATGCCACTGCCTTGATCCTTCCACCAATTTCCGAAGAATTTTCTTAATGTTCTTATTGGCTGCTTCAACTGCTCCATTCTCCTTAGGACGATATGGTATGGAATTGCGGTGTGTAATTTTAAACATCTGACACGTCTCCGCCATCAAATGACTATTAAGATTTGCCCCATTATCTGTGATAATCACCTTCGGAATCCCAAACCGGCAAATGATGTTTGCATGTACAAAATCAACCACTGCTTTCTTGGTTACTGACTTGAACATTTTTGCTTTAACCCATTTAGTAAAATAATCAATGGCAACCAGAATAAACCTATGCCCATTATATGCTGCTGGCTCGATCGGCACAATAACATCCATACCCCAAGCAACGAAGGGCCATGGTGCCGACATTGTATGCAACTCAGATTGTGGAGAGTGGATCAGATGTCCATGTACCTGGCATTGATGACACTTGCGCACAAAGTTGATACAGTCCCGTTCCATAGTAAGCCAGTAATATCCTGCTCGGAGAATTTTCTTTGCTAGCACATATCCACTCATGTGTGGCCCACAGACTCCTGCATGTACCTCGGCCATAATCGTTGTAGCTTGCTTTGCATCCATACACCTCAACAAACCAAGGTCCGGGGTTCTTTTGTACAAAACCCCTCCGTTAAAGAAAAATCCACTTGCCAATCGTCTAAAAGCTCTCTTTTGATCCCCTGTGGCCTGTGCTGGATATACACACATTCTGAGGTACTCTTTAATATCATGGAACCACGACTCACCATCAAGTTCCTCTTCTACTGTATTACAATAAGCATGTTAATCTCGGACCTGAATTTGCAATGAGTCTACATAAGTCTTGTCCGGATGATGTAGCATTGATGCCAGAGTGGCCAAAGCATCAGCAACTTCATTATGGATTCTCGGAA
Organism: Nicotiana glauca; assembly: GCA_026770625.1. NCBI lineage: Eukaryota > Viridiplantae > Streptophyta > Magnoliopsida > Solanales > Solanaceae > Nicotiana > Nicotiana glauca. The sequence goes on along the minus strand of MU759682.1, from coordinate 60,546 downwards.
TGTGCTTGAATTCTATGGACTGATACCGCTGACATAGTTCATGTAGACTGTCGGTATGGTATCAGTTTTAAATCTCGTGTTTCCCATTCTCCTTGAATTTGATGTACCAAGAGATCCGAGTCACCCATGACCAAAATCTCTTGGACACCCATATCAATA
>MU759682.1:0-48927 GCA_026770625.1 Nicotiana glauca | reverse complement strand
TTTTCATATTTGGGTTACCTGTCCTAGACGGACCCAAACCCTGTGTTGAGTCCCCTAAGTCATATATGATGCAAATAAACGTCCCTATTTCTAGGTTTAAAACCTAGTTATTTTGTTCTAGACTGTGTACCCGAGCGGATGACTCGAGTCGAGGAGGGGGCTACGTACCGGGGACCCGCGGGATCGTTCGGCTTAGTAACTTGTCCGACCTCTTTTCTTATTTTGGGTATGACACTAACAGAATGGGGAGTCTCAACCAGTAAGCACATCCTCGGAGGTAAGAAGAGAAGGGTTTTCGATACAATTTATATACAGTTCAAATATTATCAAAGCGGTAAACATTTAGCACATTTAAGCATGAACATATAGAGAAATCAGATATAAACAAATACAAAAATTATTCCGAGCTCGAATTCTTAAACCCTGAACCGAAGTTCTGGGTTTCTTTTCCCCAGCAGAGTCACCAGAGCTGTCACACCTCTTTTTTACGAGCTATTTACTACACCCCGGGAAGGGATATAATAAAAGAAAGGAGTTTTTTCCAATTTAAGTACAGTCGGAATGGGATTTATTTATTTAGATTCAGAGTCGCCACTTGGGAGATTAATGGTGTCCCAAGACACCGGTTGAATCCCGCACCGGGGAAAGTTTGACTCTGTTAACAGTCCGCGAACCAGAAATTCGGATAAGAAATTCTGTTAACCCGGGAGAAGGTGTTAGGCACTCCCGAATTCTGTGGTTCTAGCACGGTCGCTCAACTGTTGTATTTGTTTTTATTTGATTTCTATATATGTTCCATTTTTATGTGCATTTATTAACATTCTGCTTTATTATTTAATTAACAAGAATTACAACGTCGTGAAAATGTATTTCGAATCACGCCGTACTAGTACGCCCGTGGCTTTTAGCACATTTCGACTTCGTTGAGATTTGGATTTGGGTCACATAAATGTGCACCCGTATTAGGAAGGTAATATTATTACAAATCATGCCTAAAGTATCTACGTCTTTATTAACTTTGGGAAAGTCCGTGAAATTTGCTAAACGGTCCTTCCAAATCTAAAATTTTTATAACAATTTATTTGAGGGCCCCGCAATTGTATATTTTAAAGCGGCGAGCTCATCTCATTTTTATTAAGGCCATACCTAACATATACTATATTTTCTACTTGTTTTGTCTCTAATAACGAAAGATAGATCTTAGTTGTTTATTACTACCTAAAAGTTTTTGCATTTTTAGTGCCACAAACTCATAAGAGTTCAGGTTTTAATTCATATTGGGCTTAATTACAGCCCATGTAGCAATTTTCAGTCCAATTTAATTTACTGAAGTTCAAATTCGGGCCATACGTGTAAATATTCTACTATTGGCCCAAACCAATGTATTGAACCATACACGTGTATAATCATAACACCTTCATGAATTTGGGCTTTTCATTTGGACGTTTACTCAAACTAACTCATAACAGAAGACAATTCCTTTCATTTCATTTTCAGATTATCAATCCAAACTGAATCTAAAAAAAAAACTGAAGAAATTTCTAAGTCAAAATAAACTGATATTGTATTATTAAGATTGTTTTACTAAAGCATTTGAAATTATTTTTAATACACTAATTAGTTGAAAACAAACTAATTGCAACTATAGTTGAACTACTTCAGAATTAAAATGTCATTGTAAAAGTAATACTAAAGTGATTTTAATTTCCAGATACTAATTCATATTTAAATTTCAAATGAAACAGCTATAACTTGCAATTTTTAACTAATCATCAATTTATTGTTTTACTGAAGAAACGATACTGTCATACACAATTTCAGATGTTATAATCATGCTATCTAAATTCAGCTATTACTTTAACCTTTCTAATCTACTATTTTTATCCGAAATCCTATTAGTTATTGAAATTGCATAACCTAAGACATATTAATACCAGATCTATCATGAACGAAGTTCGGAAGAAACAATCCAGTCCGAATTTAATTACTATTTCGAACTATTCCTAGCAAATACACATTTTTTAAAAAAATTGAAATTCTACAAGCATCAAATAAGCTAATCATGTGCAAAGGCTTATAAAACTAATCATTCTATTTCTTCAGCTCGTCGATACAACATCACAATCATTTAGAAATGAGAAAGTACCTGGAAACAAGATGAAAATTTGATGAGAATCTACTCGAATCAACCAAAAAAAACAGGATCAGCAATGGCAATTAACAGCAAATCGATCACAGCTTTGATATCAACAGAAAATACACCCAGCAAATAGCAAATGAAACCAGCAGGAACAGTAGACCTCCAGGAAATTATAATGAACAAAACAGATCTAATAATCTTCGAATGACCCTCAGATTTCAATGTAACAGAAAAAATTTAACTGTTTTTTTTTTGGTATTTTTTGGAGTTTTTAACAGGAATTGGTGAGAAAACTAGATGGAGAAGAGCAGAAACTACTTTGTATATTCCAGATTTTTTCTAAATTCTCCAAACTTCAAAACTTATTAAAGGAGGCCAAGTGAGGCCTATTTATAGAGTGCAAGAGAGGGAAATTTGAATTTCAGATTTGCATTATTGATCCCTCCCTTTATTTCAATTTAACTCTTCTTCTTTTGTTAACTAATCAGTTCTAACCCTTTATTTGTACATAATTTCCCCTTTTCCCCATCTAGAATGTTCTATTTCATTGCCTTTACCCTTTTACCCCCACAACTAAGTAATTTTTGCTGTATTACCCTTTTGTTATGCCTGAAATGCCCCTACTTCCTTAGCTTTATCACACTTATACCATTTCCTTGTTCCTAAAATAACCCTGAACCTTACTCTTATTTACTAACAAACCGTATGGCTTTTTCCCCTTTACCCCTTAGTTTTAACAATATTACAAATGCTTCAGCTATAACCAATACCCTAATTATCAACCCTAATTTCACTATAGGGTCAAAAATAATCAGAATCAGTCAACTACTAACTATAAATCAATCACGGTCAGTCAAGGTTAATCAAAATTAATCAAAATTTAAACTAAAATTAAACCCTAATAGTATCAAAACACAGAAAAGTCTTGAAATCTTATTTGTTATCTTTTATTAATCAATATCAATTTAGATGAATCTAGGCAATCTAAGAAGAAATCAAGAAACAGGGACAGAGAACAGACATGCATACAAAACTAGAAAAATCAGAAAGAAAGAAATAGAAAAATGAACACTCAGGCATTAAAGAAAAATTGAAATACAAATCAAAGGAAATGAAAACTTAGCTTTTCTTTTTATTTCTTCCGATAAACTCGCTTTGGCTTTCTTTTCTTCTATTTTGTTCTTTCTAAAATCGTCTTTTAATGCCCAGAAGACCTTTTCTTGAAATATTGAACGCCAACAGACTCTTTTGGTTTTCCAGGGGTATTTGGGGTTTCAAAGGTTTCAAGATTGTCAGAATTGGGTTGAGGAAGGTTAAAGGAAGGTCTGTTATTGTTTTGAAGCTCTGTCGTTCATCGGAGTAGGGTTCCGGCGACACAAAAACTGATATTCGAAGGGTTCAGGCCTGATTCGAGGGAAACTATTTATGGGGGTGAGGAGAGGAAGTTCAGGGCTTTCTAGGGTGTTAATGGCGAATCCATAGGAGAAGATGTCGTCTCCTGCCGGCGAGGGTTCCGGCGAGAGTTTGAGAGAAGGGGGTGGCGGCTAGGGTTTGTGATTAGAGAGGGGGAAGATGAAAAAGAGTTTGAGAGAAGGGGGGGGCGGCTAGGGTTTGTGATTAGAGAGGGGGAAGATGAAAAATGAATAGGTATAAAGTTTTTTGTATATTTAAAACTTACGGATGATCAGGGACCGTTAGATTAAAACCAATTAACGATTGAGATGAATTGACGCCTATACGACGTCGTCTAAGTAAATGAAACTCCATTCTCGTTCGTTAGATCAAACAAATAAATGGCCAGGATTGACGATTCAATACGTCGTCGTTCCTATTATTGACGGTTCGTGTAACATGACCGTTTGATCAAATAATTCAACGGTCAAGATTTCTTTGCACTGAAACGCGGTCCTTTTATTCACAAGCAGACCGGGTACTCATTTCTTTGGGCTGGTGCATTTTATTTTTGGGCTACTGATTTTAATACAATTCTTGTATTAGCCCAAATTATTTGTACTTGTATTGTATTTTGTATTTTTTGTATTTTTTTTTTGTATTTTACATTTTATTTCTTTTTTATTTTTGTGTTTATTTCTTTTCGTATTTTCTCTTCTTTTATTTTTCTGATTTTACTAATTTTTAAAACTAATTAATTTCTACTTTTATGGTAACTTTCAATTAAAAACATAAAAATGCTATTTTTGATTTTTCTTTAATTTGTTCTCAAAATGTATTAATACCAAAAATTGCAAAATTAAATTCTAATGCATATGCATATTTTTTGTATATTTTTTATTAATTATTATGCAACTAATTAACACAAAAATGCCACAAATATTAATAAAATTTAAAAAAAAAATTATTTTGTTTGGATTTTTAGGAACAGTTTGCTTAGGGCAAAAATCACGTGCTCACATACAGTTCCATTGATTCCTTTCTTTTGTTCTTCTGATTTGGTTTCAAAAACATTAAAATTGTAGGAGCCATCTCTGGTTATTTTGAAGGTTTGAAGTAATTTAGGTTTGGTTTTAAGTCGAGTACAAAGCCTTTTGAACCAGTAGTGTTCTATTGATTCTTGGTTGATTTCATATAATTGGTTGGTTTGAAATTGAGGCTGATTTATGTTGCTCTGCTGATGTTACTGATCTCTTATTCCTTCGCTTCCTTCTTGATTTCCAGGTATCTTCCCCCGTCCTTGGATATGTAGATTGGAAGAACATGAATCCTGATTTGTTTGAATAGCAAGTTGGTTGTATCAGTTTGAATGAAAATGTCATTTCTTCTGTTTTTTTCTCTCTTATGAAAAGCAACTATATTTTATAATTAGTCTAGTTTTATGGTCGTATTTGTTCTTTATTGATTCATTTTGAGTTTGTTATAATTTGGGATGAGTTGTGCATTTGTCTGACTATGGTATGACTGAGGTCAAATTATATATTCGAATAAGGGCTTTAAGTTTGTTGTAAAGGGACTCGACCAAGATCTTTAATTTTGAAGGCATTTGTTCAGGTTTTCTGATAGAATCAGTATTAGTCTAGCATCAATTCGTCTCTGATTTGTTAGAGGTAAAACATTGGTTTCATAGTTTGTGTTGATTTCATCAAGTTTGGCCTAGTAAGCATATTTAGTTTTCTGGCAGTTAGTGTGAAGTTATATTTATTATATTGGGGATAAATTCAAGTAAGTTGTGATGTGAATCATGACTATCTAGTTAATGTTTCAATGATTTTCAGTTTCTAGTGTGTAAATGTATACCGTATGCATGTGGTTAACTTAAAATGACTTGGGAATGGATTTCAGTTAATTTCAATCATGGTGATCGAAACAGTAGTTGTATTTTCCTCGTATGATTAATTCACTAGTTTTCAAGTAGTAAATTAAAAAAGGCATTGACTAGTGTGCTGAGTTGGGTATTTGGTCAATTTGGATTTTGTTTAAAAATCAAGACATCCGCAGTAGTCATCTTTCGTAGTAATTTTTTTAATGGTAGAATTTGCCTTGAGTAATCTGACCCTCTATGTGCAGCAGATTTGATTCAATATCTTGTTCAATTGTAATTAAAGTGTGGAATGTATTTCTAAATATTTTAATTAGTTTTGAGTGCACTACATCTAAAATCAAGGAATACGTTCCTTAAAATTGATTCGTTAACAAATCAATGAACTTGCTCGTCCAAATAAATCCATAACTGATGACACTCGCGTTTCATATCAAAAGTAGGGAATTCTTTGAAGTTATAAATATCGTAATTGTCTTCACTTGAGTACAACCCTTTGAAATTAGAATCGAGGCATGCCATTTAGTAAATTTTCATGGCCCTCACAAAGTTGCAAACGCATAGTCATTTTAGGCGTGTTATTCTAATAATCAATTTTCTTAAACTAGGGTGCACATTTATGTGACCCAAATGTAAATCTCAACTTTAGATAAAATGTGTTATGGGTTACAGGTGCATTTATGTGTCGCAGTTCAAGGCATATTTTATGTGACGTTGAATTTCTCTTAAAAAATTAAATAAAAGCGGTTTAAAGTAAAAATGCACATAGGTTTATAATTATTTTAAAAATCAAATAATAGGCCACTTATAACAGTTGAGCGACCGTGCTAGAACCACGGAACTCGGGAATGCCTAACACCTTCTCCCGGGTTAACAGAATTTCTTACCCAGATTTCTGATTCGCGGACTGTAATATAGAGTCAACCCTTTCCTCGATTCGGGATTTGAACTGGTGACTTAGGACACCATTAATTATCCCAAGTGGCGACTCTGAATCTTTTAATTAAATAATCCCGCTTCGATTGTTACTTCAAGTAGGAAATAACTCCCTTTATTATACCCTTTCGGGGTGTAGTGAAATAGGAGGCGTGACTCATCCTCAAACCGAAAGGAAATACTAGAACAAATTGCTATAGTCAAAGCTGTCTTGAGGTTCTAAAAGCTCACCTCACAATCATCGGTCCAACGAAACGGAGCACCCTTTTAGGTCAATCTAGTCAGGGATGCTGCAATGGATGAAAATCCCTACACAAACCGGCAATAATAACCTGCCAACCTTAGGAAAACCCTTTGCTAATAACTCCTCAAGCTGCTTCTTCAATTTCTTCAACTCTCTCGAAGCCATGCGGTATGGTGGGATAGATATAGGCTGGGTACCTGGACCTAAGTCAATACAACAATCAATATCACGATATGGTGCCATGCTTGGAAGGTTAGAAGGAAACACATTGGTGAACTCCCAGATTACTGGCCATGAATCAATCGCCATAGACTTTGCGGTGGTGTCCCGAATATAAGCTAGATAAGGCAAACAACCCTTCTTGACCATATGTCGAGCCTTCAGGAAAGAGATGATCTAACTAGTTGTACTAATAGAGGAACCCTTCTATTCCAATCTCAGTAACTTTGGAATTGCTAAGGTAACAGTCTTGGCATGACAATCAAGAACGGCGTGATATGGGGATTACCAGTCCATGCCCAGGATGACCTCATTGTCCATCGCATCAAGTAATATAAGGTCCGCTCTAGTCTCGTAACCATAATATGTCACACATGACCGGTAGATCCAATCCACAACCACAAAATCGCCTACAAGAGTGGACATATAAACAGGAGTACCCAAGGACTTACGAGGGATATACAGGAAATGAGCAAACATAGATGATACATATGAATAGGTAGATCCTGGATCAAATAATACCGAAGCATCCCTACCGTAAACATAAATAATATTTATGATCAAGACATCTGAGGCCACTGCATCTGGTCTGGCCGAAAAAGCATAGAATCTAGTTGGGGCACCGGTTGGCTAGCTTCCGCCTGAGTAAACAGTAACTGTCTGACCTCCCCTTGCCTGGCCTCCACCTCTAGGACGAACCTTGCATGCCTGCTCTTCGCTTATGGGTGGTCAAACGGCTGGTGCTGAAATCATGAGTTGATGACCCTGCTGTACTGCCTTGCCCCGAATTCTGGGACAAAACTTCTTTATGTGACCCGGATACCCACACTCATAATAGCCCCTCTATGCCATAGATTGTTTCCCCAAAGTCTGACCCTGATGGCCTGAATACCCATTGGGAGGACCCTGGATGGCTGGTGGGTAGTATCAACTCTCTAGCATGGCACTGAAATAGGCACCGCAAGAACCCTGATGAACTGGTGGGCAATAAGAACTCTCGGGCATATCACTGAAAAAGGGTCGCACTGGAGCACCCCGAGGAGGTGGTGGTGCTGGATATGTGGGCCTGCTAGGCTGACCCCTCCCAAACTGACCTCTGCTCCTAGCGGGGTCGCCTCTAAACTCTCCAGAGAATCGGGTCCTCTTGTCCTGCTGCATCTGCTCTCTACCCCTCTGAAGGTAGCCCTCAATCATCTGAGCAATCTCTACTACTAGCTAATAATCACTGCCCATCTCAACCTCTCTAGCCATACTAGACCGAATACTGTGATGCAACCCCACAACAAAACTCCGCACTCTCTCTACGTCCGTAGGAAGTATCATAAGTGCTTGGCGATACAACTCAGAAAATCTTGACTCATAATCTGTCACAGACATCTGACCCTACTCGAGCTGCTCAAACTGACACCGTAATCTTCCCTCTGGGCGGGCGGATATACCTATCCAAGAAAAGCCGTGTAAACTAGTCCCAAGTCATGGGAGGTGAACCCACTGGCCTGCCGAGAAGATAAGATTTCCACCATCTGCGGTCCCTGCCCTCCAATTGAAAACTAGTGAAATCAACCCCATGCGACTCTAATATCCTCATGTTGCGCGGTCTATCCGTGCACCTACCAATGATGTCCTGGGGGTCCTCATGTCGCTGACCTCCGAAGACAGGAGGGTGTAGCCTAACCCATATGTCCAAGATCTTCTAGGGCTAGCCAGTCGCAGCTTGTCTAGGCTCAGGCACAACCGTTGTAACTAGATGGGCCCCATTCATGGGTAGTGTACCCAGAGTCTGATACACTGCAGCTACATGCCCAGGAGTCTGAGCAGTAGGGGTCTATGCTCCCGCTCCCGCCTGAGATGTGGCAGGGTCTGCTGAAAACTCACCCGAGCCCTCGGGGCTCCATACCAAATGCTCAGACAAGTCTAACAACATCATACAAACTTGCTCACGTGATCGGAACACCTAAATAACATCAAAAATCACAAATTAGACACCAAAACGCATGAATTTACTACTGAACTCTAAAAACTTCTAAATCACTTCCGCGTGTCCATTTCCTATCAAATCAACTTGGAATGACGCCAAACTTTGCGTGCAAGTCTTAAATGACATTACGAACCTACTCCAACATCCGAAACTGAAATCTAACCCCGATATCAAAAAGTCCACCCTCGGTCAAACTTTCCAAAAACTTCAAGTTCTAACTTTTGCCAAATGACTTTGAAACAACCTACGGACCTTCGAATCCACTTCCGGTTGTGCTCCTAAGTCCAAAATCACCATATGAAGTTATTACCAGTATCTAAATCCCAAACTGACACCAAGAATGTAAAAATCCATTTTGACACAAACTTATGAAATTTGCTCAAATTGTCAGCTTTCACTATTTGGCGCCGAAACACTCCCGGGTCATCCAAAACCCAATTTGAACATATGCTCAAGTGTGAAATCATCATACAAACCTATTAAAACCGTCAAATCCCAATTCCGAGGTCGTTTACCCAAAATATTGACCAAAGCCAAACTTGGCCTTTAATGCCATCCTTAAAGAACCAAATATTGCTATTTCAACCTGAACTTTTCCAAATACTAAACTAACCACCCCCGTTAGTCACAAATCAATAAAAGCAAGTACATGAAGTCTTATTTAAGGGTGTGGGTTTCTAGAAAGCAAAACGACCAGTCGGGTCGTTAGATTCTCCACCCCTTAAACAAATATTCGTCCTCAAACGGGTTTAGATTCATACCTGAAGTGTTGAATAAGCATGGATATCTGCTCTGTATGTCCTCCTCGATTTCCCAAGTTACCTCTTTGACTGGTTGGCCCCTCCACTGAACCTTTACCAAATCCTCTTGGATCTCAACGGGCGATCCTGCCCAGCAACCATAACAACTGGCTCCTCCTCATAACCTAATCTCTCATCTAGCTGAATAGTGTTGATGTCTAACACATGTGACAAGTCAGCATGGTATCTTGGGAGCATAGACCCCTGATAGGATGGAAGGTAAAGCAAGCTCATAAGAAACCTCCCTAACTCACCTCAACACCTCAAATAGGCCTATAAACCTTGGGCTTAACTTGCCCTTCTTTCCAAATATCATAATACCCTTCATCGGTTAGACTTTTATGGGGACCTTCTCGCCGATCATAAGTGATACATCACGTGCCTTCTGATCCTCGTAGCTTTTTTGTCGGGACTGTGCTGAGGGAAGTCGCTCCAGGATCAACTTTACCTTTTCTAAGGCATCCTTTACTAAATTAGTACCATACAACTTTGCCTCACCAGGATCAAGCCATCCGATGGGAGAACGACATCGCCGACCAAATAAATCCTCAAATGGAGCCATCTCGATGCTGGACTAATAATAATTGTGGTAAGAAAACTCGGCCAAAGCCAAGAAACTGATCCCACTACCCTCCAAAGTCAATCACACATGCTTTAAACATGTCCTCTAGGATCTAAACTATCCGCTCTGATTGCTCGACGGTTAGTGGATGAAATACTGTGATGAGCTCTACACAGGTCCCTAACTCACTATGTACGGCTTTCTAAAAATATGAAGTGAACTGAGGTTCCCTATCTGATATGATGGAAACAGCCATACCGTGCAACCGAACTATCTCCCGAATATAAATTTGTGCCAACTTCTTTGAAGTATATGTAGTCACAAGCGAAATAAAGTGTGCTGACTTGGTCAACCTATCAACAACGACCCACAGTATTGCATCTAACATCCACCAGGTCCATGACAGCCCAACTACGAAGTCCATAGTAATGCGCGCCCATTTCTACTCAGGTATAGCCATCTCCAGAAGTAGGCCACCTGGCCTCTGGTGCTCATACTTAACCTGATGGAAATTCAAGCACCTAGACGTATACTCAACTATGCCTCTCTTTATCCCACCCCACCAATAATGCTGTCTCAGGTCACGATATATCTTCGCAGCACCTGGATGAATAGAATACCAATAATTGTGTGCCTCCTCTAGAATCCTCTCCCTCAAGCCATCAACATTAGGAACACATAGATGACCCTGGATTCGCAGAATACCATCCTCTCCTATAGAAACCTTCTTGGTACCACCTTTTAGTACTGTCTCTCTGAGGATTGCCAATGCAAATCATCAGACCATCGATCCTTGATCTGCTCCAATAATGAAGACTCGGCAACAACACATGTAAGAACTCTGCTAGGCTCTCAAATTTCCAACCTCACAAGTCTGTTTGCCAAGGATTGAATTTTGAAAGCTAGTGGCCTCTCCTCTACTGAAATGAATGCTAAGCTACCTATACCCTCTGCCTTCGTGCTTAAGGCATCCACGACCATATTTGCCTTGCCCCGATGATAAAGAATGGTGATGTCATAATCTTTCAGTAACTCAAGCCATCTACACTGCCTCAAATTGAGATCCCTTTGCTTTAACAAATACTGTAAGCTGCGATGATCAGTGTAAGCCTCACATGACACCCCATAAAGATAATGCCTCTAGATTTTAAGAGAATAAAGAATCACGGCTAACTCCAGGTCGTGCACATGGTAATTATTCTCATGAACCTTTAGTTGACATGAAGCATATGCAATAACTCGCCCCCTGCATCAATACACAACCCAAGTCAACGCATGAAGCATTGCAATGCACCCTTTACTTTCCCAAACCGAAAGGCAATTCTAGAACCAATTGTTTTATTCTAAGACGTCTTGAGCTTTTGAAAGCTCGCCTGTCAATCATCGGTCCAACGTAACAGAGCACCCTTTCAGGTCAATATAGTAAGGGGTGCTGCAATGGATGAAAAGTCATGAACAAACTAGCAATAATAACCTGCCAACCTCAGGAAACTCTTTCTTAGTCACCGAAGTGGGACGAGGCCAACACTGAACTGCCTCAATCTTCTTGGAATCCACCTTAATACCCTCTCTCGATACAACATGCCCAAAAAATGACATAGACTCTAGCCAAAAGTCACACTTGAGAACTTAGCATATAGCTTCTATTCTCGTAACGTCTGAAGCACCACTCTCAAATGCTTCTCGTGCTCCCCCAGGCTATGTGAGTAAATAAAGAGGTCATCAGTGAAGAAAATAACAAAGGAATCAATATAAGTCCCGAACACTCGGTTCATCTAATCCATATAAGTCGCTGGGCATTAGTCAAGCCGAAGGACATCACTAAAAACTCATAATGGTCATATCTAGTACGGAAGGCAGTCTTAGGAACATATGAGTCCCAAATGTTTAACTGATGGTACCCCAATCTTAAGTTCAAGAAACACCCTAGCACCCTTTAACCGGTCAAACAAATCATCAATACGCGGTGAATAGTACTTGTTCTTGATGGTAACTTTGTTCAACTGGCGGTAATCAATGCACATTCATATAGTTCCATCTTTATTCTCCACAAATTACAACGATGCACCCCAAGGTGATACACTCAGTCTGACAAACCCCTTTGCTAACTCCTCAAGCTGCTCCTTTAGATCATTCAACTCTCTTGGAGCCATACGGTATGGTGGGATAGATATAGGCTAGGTACCTGGAGCCAAGTCAATACAGAAATCAATATCATGATATGGTTCCATGCCTGGAAGGTCAGAAGGAAACACATCGGGGAAATCCCAAACTACTAGCACTAAATCAATCGACGTACACTTTGTGGTGGTGTCCCGAACATAAGCTAGATAAGCCAAATAAACCTTCTCGATCATATGTTGAGCCTTCAAGAAAGAGATGACCTGACTAGCTGTACTAACAGAGAAACCCTTCCACTCAAATCTCAGTAACTCTGACATTGCTAAGATAACAGTCTTGGCATGACAATCAAGGATGGTGTGATATGGGGATAACTAGTCCATGCCTAAGATGACCTCAATGTCAATCATATCAAGTAACAGAATGTCCGTTATAGTCTTGTAGCCACAATATGACCATACATGACCGGTAGATCCAATTTACAACCATAGAAATTGCCTACAGGAGTAGACACATAAATAGAAGTACCCAAGGACTCAAGAGGGATATCCAGGAAATAAGCAAACAGAGATGATACATATGAATAGGTAGACCCTGGATCAAATAATACTAAAGAATCCCTACCATAGACATAAATAATACTTGTGATCATGGCATCTGAGACCACCACATCTGGTCTGACCGAAAAGGTATAAAATCTAGTTGGAGCACCGGCTGGCTAGCCTCCGCATGACAGATTAGTAGATGTCCGACCTCCCCCTGCCTGGCCTCCACCTCTAGATGACTCCTACCTGCCTGCCCTCCGCTTATGGGCGGTCAGATAGCTGGTGCTGAAATTATGGGCAGATGACCCTACTATATTGTCTTGCCTAGAATTTTGGGGCAAGATCTCTTCATGTGACCTAGATTACCACACTCATAATAGCCCCTCTATACCATAGTCTATTGCCCCAAAGTCTGACCCTGATGGCTTGAATACCTATTGGGAGGACCCTGGATGGTTGGGGGTGGTATGAACTCTCTGGCATGGCACTAAAATAGGCTCCACAAGAACCCTGATGAACTAGTAGGCGATAAGAACTCTTTGGTATATCACTAAAATAGGGTCGCACTGGAGCACCCCGAGGAGGTGGTGGTGCTGGATATATGGGCCTGCTAGGCTGACCCCTCTTAAACTGACCTCTACCGCTAGAGGGGGCACCTCTAAACTCTCTAAAGAATCATGTCCTCTTGTCCCGATGCATCTACTCTCTACCCTCTGGCGGCAGCCCTCAATCCTTAGAGTAATCTATATCACTAGATGATAATCAGTACCCATCTCAACCTCTTTAGCCATGCTAGCTTGAATACTGGGGTGCAGTCCCGAAACAAATCTCCGCACTCTCTCTACGTTCGTAGGAAGTATCATAAGTGCTTGGCGACACAACTCAAAAAATCTCGCCTCATAATCTGTCACAGACATCTGACCGTGCTCGAGCTGCTCAAACCGACACCGCAACTCTTCCCTCTGGGAGGGCGGAATATACTTATCCAAGAAAAGCCGTGTAAACTGGTCCAAGTCATGGGAGGTGAACCCACTGACCTGCTGAGAAAATAAGATTACCACCATCTACGGGCCCTGCCCTCCAACTAGAAGCTAGTGAAATCCACTCCATGCGACTCTAATATCCTCATATTGTGTAGTCTGTCCCTGCACCTATCAATGATGCCCTGGGGTCCTCATGTCGCTCATCTCCGAAGACAGGAGGGTGGAGCCTAGTCCATCCGTCCAATAGCTTCTGCAGCTAGCGGGCCGCAACTGGTCTAGGCTCAGGCACATCCATTGCAACTGGCTGGTCCCCGTCCGTAGGTAGTATACCCAAAGACTGATGCACTGTAGCTGCAAGCCTAGAAGCCTGAGCAGTAGGGGTCTGTGCTCCCCCTCCCGCATGGGATGTGGCTAGGTCTGCTGGAAATAAACTAGCCTGAGTTATAAAATCTATGAACTGCAGCATACGGCACATGACCTCCTGAAATCTCGGTGCTGTCATTAAATCTACCTGGGCAGGCTCTGCTGCGGGCACCTGGCCCTGCTCCTCAATAATGGGATCATCTAAAGGATCCGCTGGTGGTGCAACTGGGACAACTTTGGGATGTCCTTATCCCTTACCTCGGGCCGGTGCCTGACCCGGCCTCTGCTTCGTCCTCTGCCTCGGCCTCTAGCAATGGGGGAGAAGCTCCTCTCGGGTTTGGAACGTCAGCTGCGTGCGTTCATACCATCTGTGAGAGAATAAGAGAAAGGAACTTAGTATACCATCTACTGCACGATAAGAGATGAATAAAGAGTAGTTTCCTAGCACCCTATAGCCTCTCGAAGATAAGTACAGAAGTCTCCGTACCGATCCGCAAGACTCTACCAAGTCTGCCCATAACTTGTGAGACCTACGTGAACCTAGTGCCCTGATAGCAAGTTGTCATAACCCAATTCCATTATAGTCCATGATGGCGCACAACATCGTTGTTAAGCAAGCCAACACTGATCACACTAGTGATTTCCCATTTAAATAAATTTATAAGTGGTAACTTTTCCATATTTGTTAAAAGATTTAGAAATTTGCAAGTGTCACATAAAATAATGGAAGCAATGAGTACCAATCGAACTTATGTAGGCAAACAAAAATGTCATGACCCGAATTTCCCACCCTCGGGGGTCGTGATGGTGCCTACTCGTGGTAGCCAGGAAAGCCAAGAAACTTTGCAAATATTAACCAATCTTCTTTTATACATGATTAAACAATTAAATTATCAATGAATAAGCAGTTAAAAAGACAACGAAAAAGTAAAATTTAGCAGAAGTCTGAACTAAACATAGAAACAGTGTCCAGAAAACCAATACAAGTCTCTACCTAGCACCTGGTGTCACAACAATACACGGACTGTCAAGGATTACTACAAATAAGTGTTTGAAATAAAGGACATAGTATGTCTCGATTAAAAATCTCAACAGAACATGAAAACTGAAAGAAGAGACGTCGGGCCTGCAGACACCAGCAAGGCTACCTCGGAGTCTTGTGGACTGAAGGTCGGCTCCCTGACTACTGCTACACACCATAAGCTGCTCCGACACCTAGATCTGTGCAAAAGAGCACATAGTGCAGCATCAGCACAACCGACCCCATGTGCTGGTAAGTGGATAGCCTAACCCCGATGAAGTAGTGACAAGGCTAGACCGGACTACCACATAAACCTGTGCAGTTATATATACACATACATCGGAATCGAAAAACACTGACAAGTAACCAATATGGGAGGGAGAGAATCCTATGGGGGAAATAATAATTTCAAGTAAAAGTCTTCCAGTAACGAAGGAAAAAAACACAACTCAGACATTAAATAAGAAGCAAAGAGCAACAAGTGCATGGCATCATCCTTCGTGCTTTTACTCTCATCCTCACCGAGCAATGATATAATAAAGTATGCATGGCATCACCCTTCATGCTTTTACTCTCTTTCCTCACATATAATCTATAGGATAGGCACGGAATGGTACATCCTGCGGCACGACATCACCCTACGTTCTTTACTCTCTTTCCTCACAATAAGCAAACAATGCACGACATCACCCTTTGTGCTTTACACTCTTTCTTCACATTAAACAAACAATGCACGACATCACCCTTCGTGCTTTAACACTGTTCCTCACCCAAACAACAATCGCAAACAAGGGGCAAGGGAAGGGAACAATTCAAAATACTCTTTGTCTTTCTTTTACTTTTATTTATTATCTCAGTTTACCACTTGAGATAATGCTCCAAAGGTTTCAACCATTTCATATACGTTCACAATTGTAATATAACTTGAGTCAATGTTCCTCGTTGTTCATAGGTCATAATTTCCCTTCACAAGATTTTCAAAACAAATAGGAATCATCACTAAGGCAAGAGAAATACAACGAAAACAAGATATTCACATTTTAAAGACTCACGGGCATGCTAGACACCAACGTATAGATACTCTTCACCATGCCTATACGTCGTACTCAACAAAAGCAATTAGCAAACAAGACTCAACTCCTAGTCCCTCAAGCTAGGGTTAGACCAAACACTTACCTCAATACCTTGAATACAACTCAAGCATCAATTGTAGCTTTACCCCATTATTCCACCACCAATTTGCTTGTATCTAATCACAAATTACTTAATTACATTAATAAACACCAAATGAATCAACCCCAATGCATGAAAATGAGTTTTTCAAAGCTTTACCCAAAAAGTCAAAAATAGCCCCCGAGCCCACGTGGTCAAAACCCAAGGTTTGAACCAAAACTCGATTACCCATTCACCCACGAACTCAAATATATAATTTGTTTTGAAATCGGACCTCAAATTGAGGTCCAAATCCCCAATTTTTGAAAAACTTAGGTTCTACCCAAAACACACAATTTCCCCCATGAAAATCTTTGATTTTAGGTTGAAATCAGGTTAAAAGATGTAAATGATTGAATGAAATGAGTAAAAACAAACTTACAATTGATTTGGAAGAAGATTTGTTCTTGGAAAATCGCCCAAAGGAGTTGTGTTTTGAAAATGGTGTGAAAATGACTTTAAAATTGCTTAAGTGTAGAGAATTGCAGGTCTCTGATATGGGAAATGCAAACAGGGGTTCGCAATTGCGAACGCCGACACTCAGATGTGGGAATTGTGAAGTGAAGTTCGCATTTGCGAACACTTAACAAAATGGGGGCCTTCGCATTTGCGACCAAAAATGTCGCAAATGTGGAACTGGGTCTGTCGCAAATGCAAAGCCAGCAGGTCAGTTATACCAGCAAACTTTCAAGTTCAAAAATGCAACGCGTGGCCCATCTAAAACTCACTCGAGCCCTCGGGGCTCCAAACTAAATATGCACATAACCTTAAAAATATCCTAGGTACTTATTCGCGCGATCAAATCGCCAACATTACATCATAAACATCGAGTTAAACCTCAAAAATCCAAGAATTCTTTCAAACTTCAAAAAATATCAAACTTTCCAATTTAGGTTCGAATCACGTCAAACGACATCTATTTTTCACCAATTTCACAGAAACATCTTGAATCATATATAAGACCTGTACCGGGCGCCGGAACCAAAATACGGGCCCGATACCTACACGTTCTAATTAAATATCATTTCAATTTTCCTTAACAATTTTAGAAAAATAATTTCTTTTAAAAATTCATTTCTCGGGCTCGGGACCTCAGAATTCGATTCCAGGCATACGCCCGAGTCCCATATTTTCCAACAGACTCTCCAGGATCGTCAAATTAGGGGTCCGGGTCCGTTTACCCAAAATGTTGACCAAAGTCAAATTTTTTCATTTTAACATCAAAATTTAGCATTTTTCACGAAATTTCACATTTATGCTTTCCGGCTACGCGCCCTGACTGCGCATGCAAATCGAGGCAACTCTAAATGAGGTTTTCAAGGTCTCGAAAACACAAAATTAATTAAAAACAGGTCATGACCCTTTGGGTCATCACATTCTCCACCTCTAAAACAACTATTCGTTCTCGAACAGACAGAAGAAAAAAGTACTTGAGTCGGGCAAAAATTGAGGATAACGACTCTGCGCATCGGACTCGGACTCCCCGGTCGATGCCTCAGGAGGCTGACCTCTCCATTGAACACGAACCAAAGGGAAACTCTTTGACCTCAATTGACGAACCTACCGGTCTAGAATAGCCACCGGCTTCTCCTCATAAGACAGATCATTGTCCAACAGGACAGTTCTGAAATCTAACACGTAGGTTGGGTCACCGTGATACTTCCGAAGCATGGACACATGAAACACTGGATGTACGGCTGATAAGCTTGGCGGCAAAGCAAGTCTGTAAGCCACCTCTCCCACTCAATCAAGAATCTCAAACGGACCAATGAACCTAGGGCTAAGCTTGCCCTTCTTCCCAAACCTCATTACGCCCTTCATATGCAACACTCGGAGCAATACCCGCTCACCAACCATAAAAGCCACATCTCGAACCTTGCAGTCTGCATAGCTTTTTTCCCTAGATTGAGCTGAACAAAGCCTATCCTGAATGATCTTGACCTTGTCCAAGGCATCCTGAACAAGATCCCTACCCAACAACCGAGCCTCTCCCAGATCAAACCATCCAATCGGAGACTAACATTGCCTACCATATAAAGCATCATCGGGAGCCATCTAGATGCTCGACTGGAAGCTGTTGTTATAGGCAAACTCTGCTAAAGGCAAAAATTGATCCTATGAACCTCTAAAGTCAATACACAAGCTCGGAGCATATCCTCTAAGATCTGAATAGTCCGCTCGGACTGTCCGTCCATCTGGAGATAAAATGTTGTGCTCAACTCAACCCATGTGCCCAACTCTCGCTAAACTTCTCTCCAGAAGCGCGAGGTAAACTACGTACCACGATCCGAAATGATAGACACGGGCACACCATAAAGGCGAACAATCTCCCGAATATAGATCTCAGCAAACCTCTCAGAAGAATAGGAGACTGCCACAGGAATGAAATGCGATGACTTGGTCAGCATATCAATAATGACCCATATCACATCGAACTTCTTCTGAGTCATGGGGAGTCCAATAACAAAATCCATAGTAATCCGCTCCCACTTCCACTCGGGAAGCTCAATCTTCTGAAATAAACCACCAGGCCTCTAATGCTCGTACTTAACCTGCTGACAATTCAAACAACGAGCCACATATGCTACGATATCATTCTTCATTCTATGCCTCCAATAATGCTGCCGCGGATTCTGATACATCTTCGCGGCGCCCAGATGAATAGAGTACCAGGAGCTATGGGCCTCCTCTAAATTCAACTCTCGGAGCCTATCCATATTAGGCACACATACTCGACCCTGCAATCTCAAAACTCCATCATCATCTAAGGTAACATGCCTGGCACCTCCGCGCTACACCATGTGTCTAAGGACACACAAATGGGGATCATCATGCTGCCACTAGTGGATACGCTCCAATAATGAAGAATGGGAGAATGTGCAAGTTAACACATAACCGGGCTCAGAAACATCCAGCCTCACAAACTGATTGGCTAACGCCTAAACATCCAAAGCAAGCGGCCTCTCACCGACCGGAATATAAGCAAGACTGCCCATACTGGCTGACTTCCTACTCAATGCATCGGCCACCACATTGGCCTTCCCCGGATGATATAGAATGGGTATGTCATAATCCTTCAACAACTCCAACCACCTTCTCTGCCTCAAATTCAAATCCTTTTGCTTGAACAAGTACTGAAGACTCTTGTGATCCGTGAACACCTCACATGCCACTCCATACAGATAATGCCTCCAAATCTTCAATGCGTGAACTATGGCTGCCAACTCCAAATCATGAACCAGTTAGTTCTTCTTATGAATCTTCAACTGCCTCGAAGCATAGGCAATGACCTTGCCATCATGCATCAACATTGCTCCAAGCCCAACACGGGAAGCATCACGATAGACTGTATAAGGCCCTGAACCTGTGGGCAAAACCAACACCGGTACCGTAGTCAAAGCTGTCTTGAGCTTCTGAAAGCTCGCCTCACACTCATTTGACCATCTGAACTGGGAACCTTTCTGGGTCAATCTGGTCATCGGGGTTGCAATGGATGAAGACCCCTCCATGAACCGTCGAAAGTAGCCTGCAAACCCCAAGAAACTCCGATTCTCTGTAGCTGATACTGGTCTAGGCCAATTCTTGACTGCCTCTATCTTCTTTGGGTCAACCTGAATACCTTATGCTGATACAACATGACCTAGAAATGCAACTGAACTCAGCCAGAACTCACACTTGGAGAACTTGGCATATAACTGACTATCCCTCAGAGTCTGAAGAACCACTCAAAGGTGCTGCTCGTGCTCCTCCTGGTTGCGGGAATATATCAATATATCATTAATTAAAAATATCATGAATAAGATGAAATAAGGCCTGAACACTCAGTTCATCAAGTCTATGAAAGTTACTGGGGGTATTTGTCAACTAGAATGACATAACCAAGAACTCATAGTGCCCGTACCGAGTGCAGAAGGCTGTCATAGGGATATCAAATGCCCTAATCCTCAATTGATGGTAGCCAGATCGCAAGTCAATCTTGGAAAATACCCTAGCACCATGATGTCGGTCGAACAAATCATCAATCCTCGGCAGTGGAGATTCAAATGAAACCCTTCTCAAGCAAATGAAACCCTTCTCAAGCAAGGGAATAATTTAAGTACTCTTTCTCTTTCTTTCACTTTTATTTCTTATCTCACATTACCACTTGAGCTAATGCTCCAAAGGGTTCAACCATTTCATATACGTTCACAATTGTAATATAACTTGAGCCAATATTCCTCGTTGTTCATAGGTCACAATTTACCTTCACAAGATTTTCAAAACAAATAGGAATCATCACCAAGGCAAGAGAAATACAACAAAAACAAGATATTCACATTTTAAAGACTCACGGTCATGCTAGACACCAACGTATATATACTCGTCACCATATCTATATGTCGTACTCAACAAGAAGCAATTAGCAAACAAGACACAACTCCTAGTCCCTCAAGCTAGGGTTAGACCAAACACTTACCTCAATGCCTTGAATACAACTCAAGCCTCAATTATAGCTTTACCCCGTTATTCCACTTCCAATTCACTCGTATCTAATCACAAATTACATTATTACATTAATAAACACTAAATGAATCAACCCCAATGCATGAAAACGAGTTTTTCAAAGTTTTACCCAAAAAGTCAAAAATCGCCCCCGGACCCACGTGGTCAAAACCCGAGGTTTGAACCAAAAGCGAATTATCCATTCCCCCATGAACTCAAATATATAATTTGTTTTGAAATTGGACCTTAAATTGAGTTCCAAATCCCAAATTTTTCAAAAATCTAGGTTCTACCCAAAACACACAATTTCCCCCATGAAAAGCTTTGATTTTAGGTCGAAATCAGGTTAAAATATGTAAATGATTGAATGAAATGAGTAAAAACAAACTTACAATTGATTTGTAAGAAGATTTGTTCTTAGAAAATCGCCCAAAGGAGTTGTGTTTTGAAAATGGTGTGAAAATGACTTAAAAATCGGTTAAGTATAGAGAATTGCAGGTCTCTAATATGGGAAATGCGAATAGGGGATCGCAATTGCGAACGCCGACCCTTAGATGTGGGAATTGCGAAGTGAAGTTTGTATTTGCGAACACTGAACAAAATGGGGGCCTTAGCATTTGCGACCAAATATGTCGCCTTTACGACAGACCCAGTTCCACATTTGCGACATAATGATCACATTTGCGATCCCTGGACATCATGGGCACCTTTGCATTTGCGAAGTTTATTATAGTATTTGCGATGGAGGGTCAGGTCTAGGCTATCTTGCATTTGCGAGAAGACCTTCGCATTTGCGAGCCAGGCTTCACAAATGCAAAGCCTGCATGTAAGTTATACCAGCAAACTTTCAAGTTCAAAAATGCAACCCGTGGCCTATCCAAAACTCACCCGAGCCCTCGGGGCTCCAAACCAAATATGCACACAACCTCAAAAACATCCTACGGTCTTATTCACGCGATCAAATTGCCAACACTACATCATAAACATCGAATTAAACCTTAAAATCTAAGAATTCTTTCAAACTTCATAAAACATCAAACTTTTCAATTTAGGTCCGAATCATGTCAAACGACCTCCGTTTTTCACTAAATTTCACAGAAATATCTTGAATCATATGTAAGACCTGTACTGGTTGCTAGAACCAAGATACGGGCCCAATATCAACATATTCTAATCAAATATCATTTCAATTTTCCTCAACAATTTCAGAAAAATAATTTCTTTTAAAAATTTATTTTTCAGGCTCGGTACCTCGGAATTTGATTCCGAGCATACGCCCGAGTCCCATTTTTTCCTATGGACCCTCCGGGACTTTCAAATCAGGGTTCTAGGAACTTACCTAGAACGTTGACCAAAGTCAAATTTATTCATTTTAACATTAAAATTTAGCATATTTCGCAGAATTTCACATTTAAGCTTTTCGGCTATGCACCCGGACTGTACATCCAAATCGAGGAAAATCTAAATGAGGTTTTTAAGATCTCGAAAGCACAGGATTAATTAAAAATAGGTGATGACCCTTTGGGTCGTCACACAAAATTATAAGTCTACTAGTGTGTGTGCCAAGATCTGGTATCACAAGTATGTGGGCAATGCAATAGAATATTTATAAGAAGGCTAGCCTAAGCAAATAGACAGAAAATATAGCATAAGAGAGACCCAAGCTACTGCATAACGGCTCAAAAGGGACAGCTCACCGGGGTGTTTCGAGCTGGGGAATCAAATCCACGCACCGGATTGGTGACCAAATGCACCTGCCTCAAATCCTGTACAATCAAGAACAGAAGTGTAGCATGAGTACATAAAAACATGTAGCCAGTAAGTATCTACTCTAACCTCTAAGAAGTAGTGACAGAGGGTCGACTCCGACACTTACTAGAGCCAACAACATAATAATATGTGATTGTAATTAAGCATGATATATAGAGCTAACAATAAACTCATAACAAGAAATAACTGAACAATTCTTTTACCCCGTTTGGCCACGAGTTTTGACAAAATAAATTTGGAATTTATTTTTAAAACTCATGTTTGGCCATAAGTTTTGCCCACAAATTTGCCAAATTCCAAATCCTAAAATCAGGTATTGAGTTGATTTTGGGCCAAAATCCCAAAACTTGGGAGTTATATACATGTTTTTCCAAAATAATGTTGAAAAATATGTTTTGAAAACGTATGTCCAAACACATTTTCATCTTCAAATCAAACTTCACCGATATCAGATTTTTCAAAATAAATTTGGAATCTATGGCCAAACGGTAGCTTAAGAACCCAAAACACTTCCTCCATTTTTGAACAAATGATCTCTAAAATAGTAAACTTATACCAGTCATAAAAGGGACTTCCAGTTCTATTATCACATACAAATTCCACCGAGGACGTTCAGTCCGATCCATTAAAATGTAAACTTTGCACAGTCGAGGATCGAACGACGCGAACCATAGATGCATCTATTAACCTGCCGAGGAAAACAACCCGCTCCTAAGAGAGTAGTGGAAATAATCATCCTGCTTGCGAAATATACCTGCGACGCGGTTAAATATAAATACAACATAACTTTTCTCAATTCTTTTAAAAATAATAATTTACTTTAAACCTTTGAAATCTTAAAATCCTCAACTTGGTTCCATTTAATGCAAGTCAACAAATATGATCAGATAACGACATCCACAAAGCATGGTGTAAGCCTAAAACTACCCAGACATAATAGGAATAGTAGCTACGTACTGACTCTCATCACTTCGTGCGCGCGTAGACCCCACAACAAGAGCATTACATAAGTTCACCAATGGGAAAATTTCCCTCTTATAAGGATCGAAAGCCTACTTCCCAAATTTATGAATGCGCTCAAACCTCCAAATCTGATACCAAACGAATCAAAATACACCCCGGAGCCCACATGCCTGGATCCCGATAATTTTCGAAGAAAGTTGTCACCTTATAGCCTTTGGAACATAAATATGTAATTTTTACTAAGTTCCATAACAAATTTCGTGGGCAAATCTCATTTTTATGAAAAATTTAGGTTTTCATCTAAACTCTAGATTTTTAATAATTTTTACATGTTAATCTACCCATAATCTATGTATTTAATTCATGTTGTGTAGAAATTACTTACCTCAAAGTGCTAGGTGAAAATACTCTTCCAAAAGCTCCAAAAAATTGCCTAAGAAATGAAGTGAAATGAAATAAATGGCCTAAGTTCCACATTAAAAGAGCCGGACACAGTCCTCTGATGTCGCTTTTGCGACACCAAGTTCGCAAATGCGACAAAAGCCTCGCAAATGTGAAGCCTGGGCTTCAGCTGCTGGGGTCGCAAATGCAATTTTTGCTGGGATCGCAAATGCGTCATAAGTGTTGCAAATGCGAACACTGCCTAGGTCGGGTTCCTTTGTAATAGCGAAGCCCTCATCGCAAATGCGAATGTTCGCATTTGCGATCAATCTCTCGCATTTGGGAGATCTGGAGCAGTTGCCAAGAACACTAGAAATCTATTGTGTTTTAAACTCCTCCCACACGTCCGAAACTCAACCGATCCCTCGGGGCTCCACACCAAATGCTCACACAAGTCTAACAACATCATACAAACTTGCTCGCGTGATCGAAACACCGACATAACATCAAAAACCACGAATTGGACGCCAAAACGCATGAATTTACTCTTGAACTCTAAAAACTTCCAAAACACTTTCACGCATTCGATTCCTATCAAATCAATTCGGAATAACGCCACACTTTGCGTGCAAGTCTTAAATAACATTACGGACCTACTCCAACTTCCGAAACTGAAATCCGACCCCGATATAAAAAAGTTCACCCTCGGTCAAAGTTTCCAAAAACTTCAAGTTCTAACTTTAGCCAAATGATTCCGAAACGGCCTACAGACCTCCGTCCACTTCCGGATGCATTGCTAAGTCCAGAATCACCATACGTAGCTATTTCCAGGCTCGGAATCCCAAACAGATGCCCAGAATGTAAAAATCTATTTTAACCCAAACTTATTGAATTTGCTCAAATTTCCAACTTTTACTATTAGGCGCCGAAACGCTCCTGGATCGCCTAAAATCCAATCCGAACATACGTCCACGTCTGAAATCATGATACGAACCTATTGGAATCGTGAAATCCCTATTCCGAAGGCGTTTAGTCAAAATATTGACCGAAGTCAAACTTTACCTTTTAAGCCATTCTTAAAGAACCAAATGTTTCGATTTCAACCCGAACTCTTCCAAATCTTGAACTAACCACCCTGCCAGTCATAAATCAGTAAAAGCAAGTACAAGAAGTTTTATTTAGGGTCGCGGGGTTCTAGAAAGAAAAACGACCGATTGAATCGTTACACTGTATAAATATTAAATATTTTGTGCACCGGACTGCCCTTTTAACCCTGGAGTAAAAGCATGATTACATAATGAAAGTCATCAATAAAACCGCCCCCCTACTTAAATACATTTAATTATGTTGAGCACCGCCATTTTTTAATTTTTATTGCGAGTAGTACAAAAGATAATTATGTTTAATGATGGACATTATCATCCTTAATGGTCTCCATCATTATGAAAAAAAAGCACCATAATTAAAAATTTTCTGAGAACAACTTTAGTTCGCGTAACCCTAAAATGACCGCACGAAGTGAAGCTAGCTTTCATATCAAATTGCCGACAGATTAAAGTTAAAGCTCCCTGATGTTTGACGGCTCATTTAATGTTAAGGAAATTATGATTAAAAAGTCAAATGAAAGTTGGTGTTCTGTCATTAGCTTCTTCAAAGGTTTTAATCACTAATTAGACAAGTCAATAATGTATAGCAGTACATTTTAATTTTCTATGACCATTGTGAAATTCCTGGTCATATTCATGAATTTAGGTGATATGTGCCCGTTTTGTAGGAAAAGAAACAAAGTGTATAAAACAAGAAAATAGTTAACTCTACCTGAATTGCAACTCTCACGTAGTGTGCACTATGCTTTACTCCGTTTATACTGTCAGATATATCTATAATAATATTTTTATATAACAATTATTCATTATAAAAGTTAATTTTTTTTCAAAACTTATTTTTATATTATGTTACAATATATATCCTCTATAATGATATTTAACTATAGTAGCCAAAATATATATAAAAAATGAAACTGTTATATAAATGTTTTACTGTATATGGCGTTTATGTTAATAATCCGTAAAGTCATGTACTAAGCAGATAGTTAACTTTTTACAACGATTATTTTATATATATGTAAAATATGTTGTTTTGGAGAGAAAAAAAGTTTTGGATAAAAATTATATTAAATGTAATTTTTCAGATAAAAAAGGACTAATTTAACTTTGCAGCAAGAGTAGAACTCATGCCACAGAAATATGCACTTTCTTGAGATGGGCCGATTCAAAGTCCCAGTTGCTCCCTTGGCTACGTTTAAAGCATTATCTCTTATCTTCGTCCAAATAACACGGATTAGTCAGTTTTCGGACTGGTCATTTAAAAATGGTCAGCATTTATAAAGTCATCGAAAAATCATATTTTGTTGCAATATGGAAAGTTCCGGCATAATATACTGGAGATCTGTGCACTTGTGTATGAACTTCCAATATATTATACTGGAGTTCCAGCATAAGTATACTGGAACTCCAGTATATTATATAAGAGTATATTTCCAAAATTTTTGAATAGTGACTTCGTTCAGATTTATCCTTACATGCAAAGTGGCCAGATTTCGATTACTTTTGAAACTGCGGCTATTTTTGAATGACCAATTGTAAATCTGGCTATTTTTGAATTTCTCCCCTTATCTTCTAAAGAAACTAGTCCAACTAATTGGATCTTACCCGACTTATAAAAGGTATTATCAGTTTTAGCCCGCGCTAGAAATTATTTATATCTGGTAGTCTAAAAAGTGTATAAAATTNATATATATATATATATATATATATATATATATATATATATATATATATATATATATATATATATATATATATATATATATATATATATATAATTTATACATTTTTTCGATTATTATTTTTACAACGGCTATACAATGTCATTTTTTAGACTTATAATCAATCCAATATTTATGCAGATTTTAGTAAATTGCAATAATATCTGTTGTTTTTTGCATGGAATCTTTTAGCTTAAATAAATTTCCACTCAACCACTTAAACAAAAAAGCTAACGGAGAATATATATATATATATATATATATATATATATATATGTATGTAAAATTCATGTATAATTATATATGACCGTGTATAATCAGTATATAAAATATGTATATTGGCTGGACTTGGCAATTTGAGCCCAAACCCACTTGACCCGTCCAATCCGCCCAAGGTTGGGCGGGTCATTGACCCGTCTAATTATTGCGCTCAACCCATCTTGATCCAGCTCATTTCAGCCCATATAAAGTTTGGCCGATTTTTCGCCCAAATGAATCCATGAGTAACTTTGCTAAACTATCTTGAATTTTTTTTTTTTTGATATGTTATATATGAACATATGTCAATTTAGGATCATGACCATCACTTGAGAGAAAGTGACCCCAAGTAAGACACATCGGTATTATACTAAAAATCGGATCGAATTTTCCTTGTTTTAGGACTATCCAAATTTTTTTCTGTCTTATAAACAAATAACAACAACCAATATTCACCTAAATCAGTCACAATCTTCATCAAATAACCAAAAATGAGTTTTCACCAACATTACAAACCTTACCAACATAACAATACTAAACTCATCTAAAAAATATAGAAAGAAAGTATAATACTAGTAACTAGTCTAATATAATGAATGAATACTCATGACACTAATAAAAATGACTATGAAGCAACTCCAAAAGTTCAAAAAAAAGAAAATGACAATAATTAAACTCTTCGCCCACGCGAACAAGTGCGGTGCTCCCTAGGTGTCACGACCCATTTCCATAATAGATCATAAAGGCGTCCGACACTGCTGCCAGGCAAGCCAATACGAAAAACATTTTTAACTTCTAGTGTTAACTTTATCAGAATTTAAGTGAAATAAGTATCCTAATTTGGATTCAAACCAAAAGTGATAGATAATGTAAGTAACATAATAATACAACCTAAAAATAAGTCTACTAATGCGTGTGTGCCAAGACCTGGTATCACAAGTACGGGCATCTAGTAGATTATACAAAAGAATATCTCTATCCTACTACTTGAGATAAAGAAAGAAAATAAAAGTAAAGGAAGAATCCATCCTGCTGCTGAGCGGCATAGGAAGAAAGTAGCTCACCGTGAAAGACTCTGCCACAAACTCAAGGTCGCGCACTAGACCGGTAACCGGATGTATCAGCCTCAGACCCTGTACAATTAAGTACAGAAGTGTAGTATGAGTACATAAATAATATGTACCCAGTAAATATCCCATCTAATCTCGAAGAAGTAGAGGCGAGAGGTCGGCTTGATATTTACTAGGGTCAAGTTAATATAATAATAATGTGCTATGCTAAGCATGAAAGTCTCCAATATTTATCAGGTTATAATGAAAAGTAATAATCAGGTTCTTGACCTTATTTCAGTTTTCATTTACATTTTACAATTACCTAGTAAGTAGGCATGTCATGTCTAAGCATCAACATATATATATATATATCATGCGTAATCATGTCGAGATCGACGGCCCGCTCCAACAGAAAATAAACTGTTCAATGCTGAGGGTCAAACATCACGAACCATAGATGCATCTATTTACACCGAAGCAATCGACCCGCTCCATGAATATCAAGAAAATATCAAGAATGTACACAAAGGCTCATTTATATGCAAGGAAAACTCTTACAAAGGTCCAACAAGTTCACACGCTCACTTTTTATTTCTCTCAAGTCTCTAGCATATCATAAATGATCATATTGACAATTTAAATAAAATAAAATTTTCAAATTAGACATGATATGGGTCCTAAACTACCCAAGCAAATAATAGCATAGTAGCTACTCACGGAATCTCGTCACCAAATGCGTACGTAGCCCTCGCATTTAGTAGCAAATTCTCATTTATTATACCTGTGGCGACAATTCCCTCGTACAAGGTTAGAAAGGATATTCACCTCGCTCTAAAGCGCATTTCCAAATGCCAAGAATAAGCCCAAGCCTCAATTTGTAGCCGAACGATCACAAACTAGTTAAGGAAGTAAGAACTAGTTAATAAAGGCTTACAAGGTCGAATTCTAACTATTTAAGAAAATTTCCAACCTTTTTCACAAGTTTCCTAAATTTCGACTCCGGGCCCACGTGCCCGGATTTCGAGATTTTTTTGAAGAAAGTTGTTCTCTACAATCTAAGGATCAATAATATATGATTTCTAGTTCATTTCATAATAATTTTCATGGTTAAAACTAAGTTTTACTAAAACCCTAGGTCTTGCTCTAGCCCCTTGATTTTCACTAATTTTAGTGTGTTAATCTATCCAAAACCCAAGTATTAAAGTCACATTAGGTAGAATTTACTTACCTCACTATGTTATGTTGAAGTCCCCTCTTTGAAAACTCCAAAATTGCCCAAGTGTAGAGTTAAAATAAAATAAATGCCCTAAGTCCCATTTTTAAAAGCTGTACCCAGGCCTCAGATGCTGCATTTGCGACACCAGGCTCGCAATTGTGACAAAACATTCGCAAATGTGAACTGGCCCCTTTTCTGCCTGGATCGCAAATGCGAAGGCAGGGTCGCAAATGCGGACCCTGCTGGGTTCACAAATGTGAAGAAATGGGACGCAAATGGGACCACTGCCCAGCCGGCCAAGTTAAAAAATGTGAAGTAAACCTCGCAATTGCGATGGCCATCTCGCATTTGCGAGATCTACAGCAGCAGCAAAAATACCAGCAAAATCTGCTGTGTTTTCCTACCTTCAACCATGCCCGAATCTCATCCGAGCCCTCGGGGCTTCACTCCGAATACTCACGCAAGTCCTACAATATTGTGAAAATTTGCTCAAGTAATTAAATCATCGAATTAACACCTAAAAACATGGATTCAACACCAAAACACATGAAATCCTCAAGAACACCCAAATTCCTATCTTTTCAACCGGACGTTCGAATCATGTCAAATTAGTCCCATTTCTCACCAAATTTTACAAAAAAGACTAAAATATTATATCTAACCTGTACCGGGCTTCGGAACCAACATACGGGGCCGATACCAATGTGATCAAGCATTTTTCCTCTTTATTAAACTCTTAGGATTTCAATTTAACAATTTTCAATAGAAATTCATTACTCGGGCTAGGGACCTCAGAATTCGATTCCGGGCATACCCCCAGGTCCCATATTTTCTCACGGAACTTCCGGGACTGTCAATTATGAGACCGGTCTGTTTTCCCAAAAAGTTGACCGAATTCAAACATGGTCTTTTAAGAGAATCTTGAAGAAATAATTGGACATATTTCACTCAAAACTCTTCCAACTCCCGAATCAACCGTCCCTGGAAGTAGTAAATTAGCTAAAGAAAGTATGGAAGTTTTTATTTAGGGGAACGGTGTTCTAAAAGGAAAAATGACCAATTAGGTCGTTATATTCTCCACCTCTTAAACAAACATCATCCTCGAACGGACATAGAAAAGTACCTGGACTGCTGAATAAGTGGGGATATCTGCTCTGCATGTCCTCGTTGGACTCCCAGGTCACCTCCTCAACTGATTGGCCCCTCCACTGGACTCTCACCACAGAAATCCTCTAGGACCTCAACTGTCGATCTTGCCTATCAATAATGGCAACTGGCTCCTCCTCATAGCCCAAACTCTCATCTAACTGAATATTACTGAAGTCCAACACGGGTGATACGTCACCATGATACTTTCGAAGCATCAAAACATGAAAAACTGGATGGACTCCCGATAAACTTGGGGGGGGGGGGATAAAGCAAGCTCATAGGCAACCTCGCAAACTCGTCTTAACACCTCAAAAGGGACAATAAACCTTGGGCTCAACTTGCCCTTCTTCCTGAATCTCATAATGCCCTTCGTGGGCGAGACTTTCAAGAACCTTCTCGCCAACCATGAATGATATATCACGTGCCTTCTGATTCGCGTAACTCTTCTATCTGGACTGAGCTATGCGAAGCCTCTCCTGAATCAATTTCACTTTATCCAAGGCATCCTGTACCAAATCTGTACCAAGTAACTTAGCCTCACGGGGCTAAAATTGCCCAATAGGAGAACGACAATGTCGACCATACAAAGACTCGTACGGGGCCATCTCTATGCTGGACTGATAGATGTTGTTTTACGCAAACTCTACTAAGGGCAAGCATTGATCCCACTGCCCTCCAAAGTCAATCACACATGATTTAAGCATATCCTCTATAATCTGAACTGTCCACTCCGACTGCCCGTCGTTCTGAGGATAGAATGCTGAGCTAAGCTCTACACAGGTCCCCAACTCACTCTGAACGGCCCTCTAAAAATGGGAAGTGAATTGAGGGCCTTGGTCTGATATGATGGAAAATGACACACCATGTAATCGGACTATCTCCCAAATGTAAATCTGAGCATACCGCTCTGCTGTATAAGTAGTCACCCCTAGAAGGAAGTGAGCCGACTTGGTCAAACTATCCACAATGACCCACATTGAATCAACCTTCGGCAAAGTCCACGGCAATCCAACTATAAAATCCATGGTGATGCACTCCCACTTCCGCTCCGGAATAGGCATATGCTGAAGAAGGCCACCTGGCCTCTAGTGTTCATACTTGACCTACTGGCAATTCAAACATCTAGCTACATACTCCACGATGTCTTTATTCATTCTTCACCACCAATAATGCTGCCTCAAGTGACGATACATCTTCGTAGCACGCGGATGAATGGAATATCTCGAACTGTGGGCCTTTTCTAGACTCCTCTCCCTCAAACCATCAACATTAGTAACACATAGACGGCCCTGAAGTTGTAACACACCATCCTCGCCAATAGAAACCTCCTTGGAACCTCCCTAAAGTACCGTCTCTCTAAGAACCGCCAAATGTGGATCGTCGAGCTGCCGGTCCTTGATCTGCCCCAATAACAAAGACTGAGCCACCACACATGCTAGGACTCAGTTGGGCTCTGAAATGTCCAACCTCACAAGTCTGTTAGCCAAGGACTGGATGTCCAAAGCTAATGGTCTCTCCTCTGCTGGAATGAATGCCAAACTACCCATACTCTCTGCCTTTCTACTCAAGGCATCAGCGACCATATTTGCCTTGCCCAGATGATAAAGAATGGCAAGGTCATAATTCTTTAGTAACTCGAGCAACTTGCGTTGCCTCAAATTAAGGTCCCTCTGCTTGAACAAGTGTTGCAAGCTGCGATGATCAGTTAAACCTCACATGACACCCAATACAAATAATGCCTCCATATCTTAAGAGTATGAACGATCGCTGCTAACTCTAGGTCGTGCAAAGGGTAATTTTTCTCATGAACCTTCAACTGACGTAAAGCATATGCAATAACTTGCCCCTCCTATATCAATACACATCCCAAACCAACACGTGAAGCATCGTAATATACCATATAGATCCTTGAACTAAAAGGCAATACAAGAACTTGTGTCGTGGTCAAAGCTGTCTTGAGCCTCTGGAAGATCATCTCATAATCATCGGACCAACGAAATGGAGCTACCTTCTGGGTTATTCTGGTCAAAGGTGATGCAATAGATGAAAAGCTCTATACAAATCGCCGGTAATAACCCGCTAATCCCAGGAAACTCCTGATCTTGGTCACTGAAGTAGGACGTGGCCAACTCTGAACTGCCTCGATCTTCTTGGGATCCACCTTAATACCCTCTCCTAACACAACATGCCCCAAGAATGCCACTGAATCAAGCCAAAACTCACACTTGGAGAACTTAGCATACAGCTTCTGCTCTCGCAAGGTCTGAAGCACTACTCCCAAATGCTGCTTATCAAGATATCGTCAATGAAGACGATAATGAAGGAATCAATATAAGGCCTGAATACCCTGTTGAACAAATCAATAAATGCTATTGGGGCATTAGTCAAGCCAAAGGACATCATCAGAAACTCGTAATGGCCATATCTAGTCCTGAATGCAGTCTTCGGAACATCTGAGCCCCGAATCTTTAGCTGATGATACCCAGACCTCAAGTCAATCTTAGATAACACCCTAGCACCCTGCAACTGGTCAAACAAATCATTAATACGAGGCAATGAATACTTGTTCTTCATGGTGACTTTGTTCAACTGGCGGTAATCAATGCACATCCGCATAGTCCCATCCTTCTTCTTCACAAATAACACTGGTACACCCCAAGGCGACACACTGGGCCTGACAAACCCCTTCTCCAACAACTCCTCAAGTTGCTGCTTCAACTCCTTCAACTCCTTAGGAGCCATACGGTACGGTGGAATAGATATAGGATGAGTGCCTGGAGCCAAATAAATACAGAAATCAATATCCTGATCCGGAGGCATGCTAGGAAGATCAGAAGGAAAAACATCAGCGAACTCTCGGACTACTGGCACCGAATCAATCATTGGAGACTCTGAAGTGGTATCTCGAACATAAGCTAAATAATCTAAACACCTTTTCTCGACCATGCGCTGCGCCTTCAGGAAGGAAATAACCCTGCTAGGTGCATCAACTATGGAACCTTTCCACTCCAGTCTCGACAACCCTGGCATAACTAGAGAAAAGGTCTTGGCATGGAAATCCAGGATGGTGTGGTATTGAGATAACCAATCCATGCCGAAGATGACCTCAAAATCAATCATATCAAGCAACAAAAGATCTGTCCTAGTCTCGAAACTATGGAAAGTGACCATACAGGACCGGTAAATTTGATCCACAACCATAGAATCACCCACAGGAGTGGACACATGAACGGGAACACCCAAAGGCTCAGGAGAAATAACCAGGAAACGAGCAAACAGAGATGATACATAAGAATAAGTAGACCCTGGATCTAATAATACCGAAGCATCCCTACCACCAACGAAAATAATACCTGTGATGACGGCATCTGAGGCTGATATATCTGGCCTGGCCGGATGAGCATAGAATCTAGCTGGAGCACCGGCTGGCTAACCTCCACCTGACTGAGAAATAGCTGGCTGACATCTCCCTGCCTGGACTCCACCTCTACGACGACCTCTACCATCCTGTCCTCCACCTCTAGGTGGATGGGCAGATGGTGCTGAAGTCATGGGCTACTGTCCCTGCTGCACCGCCTTCCCCTGAAGTTTTGGGTAATACCTCCTCATATGATCGGGGTCTTCACACTCAAAACAACAAGGTGTGACGACCTACTGTCCGGTGGGTTGAAGCCGAAAACCTGAAGATCCACTAAAAGAAGCCTGAATAGCCGGTGGGCGATATGAACTCTCTAGCATAGCACTGAAATAAGATCTGGAAGAATCTGGAAGACCTGAATACCCACTGGAGGAACCCTGAATAGTTGGCGGGGGATAAGATTTCTCTGGCATGGCGCAGAAATAGGAGCGTGTTGGAGCACCCCGTGCAGGTGGTGGTGCTAAAACTGGGGGCCTGCTGGATTGAGCCTCCCAAACTAACATCTACCCCTAGCTGGGGCGCCTCTGAACTCTCCAGAGAACCTAGCCCTCTTATCCTGCTGCATCTTCTCTCTACCCCTCAGACAATAACCCTTAATCCTTTGACCAATCTCAATCACTAGCTGATATCCAGTGCCCATCTCTACCTCTCGGGCCATACCAGATCGGATAGTGGGGTGTAACCCCGCAACAAACCTTCTTACTTTCTCTGCCTCTATGGGAAGTATCATGAGTGCATGGAGAAACAACTCAGAGAATCTCACCTCATATTTGGTCACTAACATTTGGCCCTGCTCAAGACGCTCAAACTGATACCGCTGCTCTTCCCTCTCAGAGGGTGGAATGTATCGATCTAGGAATAACTATATGAAATGACCCCAAGTGAGGGGAGGAGAACCTGCTGGCCTGCCAAGTGCATAAGACTACCACCATCTACGGGCTCTGCCCTCTAGCTGAAAAGTAGTAAAGTCAACTCCATGCAACTCCAATATCCTCATGTTGTGCAGTCTGTCCCTACACCTGTCAATGAAGTCCTAGGCATCCTCATGACGCTCACCCCCGAATATTGGAGCGTAAAGCCTAGTCCATTTGTCTAATAAATTCTGCGGATCGCCATCCATAGCTGGCCTGGGCTGGGGTGCCACTACAGCAACTGGCTGAGCCCCATCTGCTGGTAGTGCACCCAGAGTCTGATTTACCACAACTGTGTGACCTGGAGCCTGAGCAGTAGGGGTCTGGCTCCCCCTCCTATCTGTGAAGTAGCCAGACCTGCTGGAAATAACCCATCCTGAGTCATAGTATCCATGAACTGTAGCATGTAGACCATGACCTCCTGAATTCCCGGTGCTGTCATGAAATCTACCGGGGTAGGCTCAACCGCAGGCGCCTCGCCCTGCTCCTCAATAATGGGATCCATCGTAGTATCTACTGGTGGTGCAACTAGAATGGCTCTGGGATGCCCTCATCCCCTACCACAGGTCAGTGCCTTCCCTCGGCCTATAGCAACGACAGGAGAAGCTCCTCTTGGGTTCAGAATGTTAGCGGTGCGGGTTCTCACCATTTGTGAGAGATTAGAAGAAGTGAAATTTAGTATACCAACCACTGCAAGACAGGAAGTGAATAAAGAGTAGTCTTTCCTAATACCCTATAGCCTCTCGAAGATAAATGCAGGCATCTCCGTGTTGATTAACAAGACTCTATTAGGTTTGCCCGTAACTTGTGAGACCTACGTGAACCTAGTGCTCAAATACCATGTAGTCACGACCCATTTCCATAATAGGTCATGAAGGCGCCTGACACCGTTGCCAAGGAAGCCAATGCAAAAAACATTTCTAACTTCTAGTGTTAACTTTATAAGAATTTAAGTGAAATAAGTATCCCAAATATGATTCAAAGTAATAGATAATGTAAGTAACATAATAATACAACCCAAAAGTAAGTCTGTTAATGCGTGTGTGCCAAGACCTGGTGTCAAGTATGGGGATTTAGTAGAATATATAAAAGAATATCTCTATCTTATTGTCTGAGATAAAGAAAGATAGCAAAAGTAAAGGAAGACTCCATCCTACTGCTGAGCGGTATAGTAAGAAAGCAGCTCACCGTGAAAGACTCTGCCACAAACTCAAGGTCGCGCACTAGACTGGTAACCAGATGTATCAGCCTCAGACCCTATACAATTAAGTATGGAAGTGTAGTATGAGTACATAGATAATATGTACCCAGTAAATATCCCGTCTAATCTCGAAGAAGTAGAGGCGAGAGGTCGGCTTGATACTTACTAGGGTCAAGTTAATATAATAATAATGTGCTATGCTAAGCATGAAAGTCTCCAATATTTACCAGGTTATAATGAAAAGCAATAATCAGGTTCTTGACCTTATTTCAGTTTCCATTTGCATTTTACATTTACTTAGTAAGTAGGCATGTCATGTCTAAGCATCAAAATATATATATCATGCGTAATCATGTCGAGGTCGACGGCCCGCTCCAATAGAAAATAAACTGTGCAATGCCGAGGGTCAAACGACATGAACCATAGATGCATCTATTTAAACCGAGGCGATTGGCCCGCTACATGAATATCAAGAAAACATCAAGAATGCACACAAAAACTTATTTATATACAAGGAAAACTCTTACAAAGGTCCAACAAGTTAACATGCTCAATTTTTATTTCTCTCAAGTCTCTAGCATATCATAAATGATCATATTGACAATTTAAATAAAAGAAAATTTCCAAATTAGACATGATGTGGGTCCTAAAAAACCCAAGCAATTAATATCATAGTAGCTACGTACGGACTCTCGTCACCGAATACGTATGTAGCCCCCGCATTTAGTAGCAGGTTCTCATTTATTATACCTATGGGGACAATTCCCTCGTACAAGGTTAGAAAGGATATTCACCTCGCTTCAAAGCGCACTTCCAAATTCCAAGAATAAGCCCAAGCCCTCAATTCGGAGCTGAACGATCACAAACTAGTTAAGGAAGTAAGAACTAGTCAATAAAGGTTTACAAGGTTAAATTCTAACTATTTAAGAAATTTCCCAACCTTTTTCACAAGTTTTCTAAATTCTGACCCCCCGGCACACGTGCCCGGATTTCGAGATTTTTTGAAGCAAGTTGTTCTCTACAACCTAATAATTAATAATATATGATTTCTAGTTCATTTCATAATAATTTTCGTGCTTAAATCTAAGTTTTACTGAAATCCTAGGTCTTGCTCTAACTCCTTGATTTCCACTAATTTTTGTGCGTTAATCTGCCCAAAACACAAGTATTAAACTCACATTTGGTAGAATTTACTTATCTCACAATGCTATGTTGAAACCCTCTCTTAGAAAGCTGCAAAATCGCCCAAGTGTAGAGTTAAAATGAAAATATGCCCTAAGTCGCATTTTTAAAAGCTGTACCCAAGCCTCTGATGTCGCTTTTACGACACCAGGCTTGCAAATGCGAAGTAGCAATTGCGACAAAACGTTTGTAAATGCGAACTAGCCCCTTTCCTGCTTGGATCGCAAATGCGAAGGAGGGGTCGGAGGCTTGCTAAGTGGCAAATCCTGCTCACGGAATTTGATATTGTTTATGTGACCCGTACTGCAATGAAAGCACAAACCAGTATTCGACCTCGGCCTCGACCTTTGATGAATCCTCGACCTCAGTCTTTATTGATTCTTCGACCACAACCTCCATATCATTCCTTAAACCACTTCGACACGTGGATGTCTGGGAATGTTTCGCTAATGCCACCTTGACTTAAGTATTCTTGCGGTAGAATTTGACCCATACATTACCAATAAGCAAGTGGGAAAATAAGAGTCACCTGATATATAGACTAGACCGATGGAGGCATGCGAGTAACGGTAAAATTATTTTCCTATGATTTATAGGTCATAAGTTAGAGTCATGGAAGCAATCACTAATGTGAGCACGTGATTTTTGCCTCACACGGACTACTCCCAAAAGAAATCAGAACAAAAGCGGTCTTATTTTATTGTGTGCAATTTTGTAAATTTTTATGATGTTTTAGTGTTGGTTTGCATTTGTGTGCGCATGTTTATTTGTTTAAATTAATGAAAAATACAAAAATGAGTCATATTTGCCTTCGGGATTTAGTTCTGCAATTAAGATTAGTTAAGCAAGTAGTTTTTTTTTACGAAAAATGAAAATCATAAAAGCAATGTATTTTGCATTTTTAGTGTTTTATTGTGCGATTTTTGTACTTAATTATTTGCAATAATTGCTATCTAGAGTTAAGTAGTATCTTTAGGTTAATTGATTTTTATATTTTATTTAGGAACTTAAGTTTAATTTTGAAAATAACATAGGAATAATAGAGGGGAAAGAAATCAAATTGGTCCAATCTGGTAGCCCAAATGTTCAAACACCACCAATCCAGCCCAATTTCACGTCTATATCCGGTCCAAACCATCAGCCTCATGAGACGTATGTCTGTATTTATCCTCGAGAGGCTGCAGAAACTTTAGGAAAACTTCACTTTCTTGGAACTCTTATCGCGCGTACTTGATTCAGTTTGAGATATAACTCTTGAAATTCCTTCCACATGTCTGTATGTGCACATGAGCGCTCGGTATTATAAGTGCCCTGATGGCTTGTGATTTCCTCGATCGATGGGCAAGATGTGATCCCGTGAGTTCGATGTTGGGCCAGTCTGGAGGACTTGAGGCTGGATCTTTGCCTATGGCTTGACCACCGAGGTGCTGATTGTGTGAGCAATGCGGAACCTGCTGGGTTCGCAAATGCGAAGAAATGGGTCGCGAATGCGACCACCGCCCCACCGGACAAGTTCAAAAATGCAAAATAAACCTCGCAATTGCGAGTTCAAAATTGTGATGGCCATCTCGCAATTGCGAGATCTGCAGCAGCAGCAGCAAAAATACCAGCAAAAACTGTTGTGTTTTCATACCTCCAGCCATGCCTGAATCTCACCCGAGCCCTCAGGGCTCTACTCCAAACACTCACGCAAGTCCTACAATATTGTGCAAACTTGCTCAAGTAATCAAATCGTCGAATTAACACCTAAAACCATGGATTCAATACCAAAACGCATGAAATCCTCAAGACACCCAAATTCCTATCTTTTCAACCGGACATCCGAATCACGTCAAATCAATCCTGTTTCTCACCAAATTTCGTAGACAAGACTAAAATATTATACCAAACATGTACTGGGCTTCAGAACCAACATACGGGCCCAATACCAATATGATCAAGCATTTTTCTTCTTTTAAAACTCTTAGGATTTCAATTTAATATTTTTCAATAAAAATTTATTACTCGGGCTAGGGACCTCGGAATTCGATTTCGGGCATACGACCAAGTCTCATATTTTCCCATGGACCTTCCGGGACCATCAAATCACGAGTCCGGGTTCGTTTTTCTAAAAAGTTGACCGAAGTCAAACTTGATCTTTTAAGAGAATCTTAAAGAAACAATTGGATATATTTCACTCAAAACTCTTCCAACTCCCGAACCAACCGTCTCCACAAGTCGTAAATTAGCTAAAGCAAGTACGAGAGGTTTTATTTAGGGGAATAGGGTTATATAAGGCAAAACAACCAGTCAGGTCGTTACACTAGGAACTATCAACTTGTGTACTATAATTAACAAAATCCTCGCTCGTGTTAACTGCTGTTTCAGTAAAAAAAAAATAATTAGTCGGGGAGTAACTCTCTAGATCAGTGAGTTATAACACTTAACCACAAACGTTTTTAGCTGCGGACAACTCAAAAATACATGCATGTTTAACAGTAATCGAAAATTATTATAAAAATTAAATATACTTTCAAAATGGCAATAATAATCAGTCTCATCATGTATTTTCTGTAAAATAAATCAATTAAACAATTCGATAATAAACTCGCTAAGCACTGTGTCATATCAATTCTTTATGTCTAGCAGGTTTCCAAGAGAGGATGATGTAATCTATATCACTGTGTGGAATCTTTCGTAAAAGGAGTCAAATTTAACTGTAGGTTCCTACTCGAGGGAAAACTATAATTTTATGCTAGTTCTACCTTCCTACTAGCAAGGGCTATAACTGTAATCCATAATCTATAAGTACAAGGTGCACCAAGTCTAATGAAACCTCCGTTAGCTACGTGATCCTTCAAAGTTTTCTCTCATTTATACTTTTCTTTGTAAACAGTAAATATTCATACGAAATATTTTCAAAATAGTACATAGCATTTTAATTCTTATTAAATCATGGAATACCATTTCTGTAACAGTAATCATGTCACAAATAACAGTAAAATATGTCTAGTAACATGAGAAGATTTTAAATAGCTATAGATATCTCAAGTAAACCGTTCAGTATCATATAAAGTAAATGACTTGTCCCACATGCAATTTCAAACATTCTAACAAATATTATTTTTAAAATAATGTATAAACTATGCAGGTTATGAGAACACAAGTTGCAGTAAGATTACTATGTTGAAATTTATTACATATGTAGAGCCGTTACATCGGAAATTAAACAATAAATATACCTTCAACCATAATTTTCAAGTATCGTAAAGTCGCGTTGGATGAACCTTGATAGAAACCTAGGGAGTCTTTTGGCCTATGTCTATCATAGGATGGCAGACTGATGGAGTCACACGCGTATTTATAGTTAGTTTAGGGACTCTTAGGCCAATACTTTAGCCCTAGGGACCTCTCGATAAATTATAATTGCCATAGAGAATCCTAATAAAAATTGTTTCTTTATATAAAAAAACTACCATATTTGCATAACTATAGAATATTAGCTGATATATTATTTTATTTTAAAGAAAAAATAAATAATTTATTATCTTATATGTGGTCTAGAAGAGACAGTAAATTTTTAATATTCTCCCACTTGGCCCACATATTAAAATTAGATAATCCTTTATGAGAGATAAACATATAATATCGTCATAGATTTCATCACTCTACTAAAAGTTATGCAACAATCACTTTAACTAGAACATATCATTACATGAATCATGATAGTCATGATCTTAAAAAAATAATTCCTTCCATGTATTGCAATGCACAATATGTTCTAACAAAGTGTCTACAATTTTATGAATGAACTTACTATAAGTCATTAAGAGTACAACTATATTGATCCAATGATCACAATATAATACATGAAAAACCAAAGTGTGCACTTTCATGTATATCAAAATAAACATAATGTCTAAACAAACTGTTAGAGAATCAAGCAAGGCTAAATTGACCAACTAAGACCCATACGGGTTACATGATCCTTGAAAATATTAGCTGTCAAATCTTTAGTCATACTATCAACAATCATTTAAATAATACTAACATGCTCAAAACTCACATCTTGCTTCTTCACATAGTTTCTAACCATCAAGTACTTTATGACAGTGTGCTTGCTTCGGCTGCCACTTTTATTATTCTTAAAAAAGAACACTGCAACTGAATTGTCACATAAGATTCTCAATGGCCTTGAGATGGAATCGAAAATCCTAAGGCCGAAATAATGTTTTTCAACTATTAGGCCTATGATGTAGCTTCATAGCATGCTATAAATTTAGCTTCCATTGTGGATGTTAGAACAATGGTCTACTTGACACTTCTCCAAGACACAACACCTCCAGCAAGAAGGAAAATGTATCTTGAAGTAGATTTACCAGTGTCTTTTCATCCACCCAAATCAGAGTTTGAATATCCAATCACTTCCAATGAGTTAGAGTATTTGTATGTGAGTTTAAGATCCTTGATTCCATGCAAATATCTCAAAACCCTTTTGCCAGCTTTTCAATAGTTAAGACCATTGTGTCATTGATATCTGCCAAGTATTTTTACCGCAAAAGCAATATTAGGTCTAGTATAGACATGTGCATACACAAGGCTCCCAACAAGCGAAACATAGGGAATACCTTTCATTTGCTCATTTTCTAGTGTATTTTGTAGACATTGATTCAAAGAGAATTTGTCATCTTTAATTATGGGTGCTGCTACAGGTGAACATATTTTCATCTCAAATCTTTCTAGAATTCTATCAATATAGGCCTTTTGAGATAGCCTAAGTTGTCTTTGGGATCTATCTTTGTGAATATCTATGCCAATGAAATAAGAGGCTTCACACAAATTCTTCATCTCAAAATTTTGGATAAGGAACTGTTTAGTCTCGTGTGATAATCCCAAATTACTACTAGCAAGCAAAATGTCATCCACATATAGGACTAGAAAAGTATATTTTCTCCCACTGATCTTAAGGAATATACACTGATAAATGATGTTCTCCGTAAATTCAAATAAAGAAACAACATTATGAAATTTAATATACCATGACGGGAAGCCTGCTTTTGCCCATAAATTGATTTATTCACTTGCAAACAAGGTTACTTTTGTCCTTATCACAAAATTCTTCAGGCTAATGCATGTATACCTCCTCTTCAAGATCTCTATTCAGAAAAGTTATTTTCACATCCATTTGATGTAATTCTAAATCAAAATGAGCTACTACTTCCACAATTATTCTCAATGAATCTTTCTTTGACACTGGAGAGAAGATTTCATGGTAATCAATGCCTTCCCTTTGAGTAAAACCCTTGGCTACAAGTATGGCTTTATATCAATCGATATTACTAGATGAGTCTCTTTTGGTTTAAAGACCCACTTGGAATCTATGGTAGAGGACCCCTTTGGTAATTCGACGAGATTCCAGACTTTATTTTTAGCCATAGGTTCTAACTCTTCTTTCATGGCATCATAATAAAGTGTGGAGTTTTCTCCACTCATGTCTTATGAAAACAAGCATGGATCAATCTTTTAGTCCAATATCATAATCAAACTCTTGGAGATATACAACATGTTAGAAGTTTACGATCTCTTCTAGAGAATCTACTGTGCCCCACATATAAGGTAATAAATTATTTACCTTGTTGTCCAAAAAAAATAATAAATCAGATAATATTTTGTAGTTATGCATATATGGTAGTGTCTTTTGATGGAGAGAAATAATTTTTAGTAGGAGTCCTTGGGGAAATTACAATTTATGAAAAAATTCCTAGGGCTAAAGTATTTATCTAAGTAGCCAACCTATAAATATGCTTGTGACTCTATCAGTCTGGCATCGTACTATAGGCACAGGTTAGAGGACTCTCTAGGTTTCTATCAAGGTTCTTCCGAGGCGACTTTATGATACTTGAACAACTATGACTGAAGGTACGTTTCTTGTTTGTTTTTCGTTGCGATGGATCTACGTATGTAATAAATCTTAACATGTGGTATCAGAGCCTCTCTTGAGCTGTGTTGTTTAGTATTACCGATGATAATTATAAATATAATTTATCATGTTTCGGTAACAACGAGTTCGTAACATGAAACTGAGCCCATATGAAAGACGTAATGCAATTTCCAAAAAAAAAAAAAAAAGTTTAGCCCGAGGTTTTTAAGGTCATATGTGATACTAGACCAAGTGTGAGTTGTGGTATATTGTTTGGCACTTCCTCCTAAATAATCTTTCATAAATTAAGTATTTTATGTTTCTAAACTAAGAAAATGCACATTAGACTCCCCTCACGTGATTGAAGCACCGTTTATAGAATTAAATAAGAAATTATTGTCCGGGGAGGACTATTATTGATAGACAAGAAATAAAGCTATAGTATTAAAAAATTATGTTCGTGAAAGTCTTATGGAGAAATCACACAATTTAAGAAGCTACTACAGAAGCGAAAGAAGCTATGTGATTCAAGTATCCTCACTTATTTCGGTCTACATGTATGTAGTAGCCACCAAAATAAAGAAGAAGAAAAAAAAACAGATTAATATTTTGACAAAGACAAGGACTTTGGTCGGCCAAGAAACTGAAAGCAATTGAAATTGAAAACATGAGGGGATCCTTTGAAAATTAACCATGAAGGACAAAAGGATGGTTGATAAAATAGCTTTTGTGGTGGAATCTCTT
The DNA here is from genome assembly GCA_026770625.1 of Nicotiana glauca. Lineage (NCBI taxonomy): Eukaryota > Viridiplantae > Streptophyta > Magnoliopsida > Solanales > Solanaceae > Nicotiana > Nicotiana glauca. The sequence goes on along the minus strand of MU759682.1, from coordinate 5,076 downwards.
ATCATGGAACACAGAAGCGAAGGTTAAATAGTAGAATCCATATAATTTTTTTACTTACGGTTTGCTTGAGTTTACTCTTGTGTATATGAAAATTCCATTGAGTAATGAATATTAAATATCAATTTTATGTGTATAGCCAGCAAAGCTATTAAATTTGGGCTTATTCACACGTGTAAGAGAAAATATTTTGTTGAACAATACCATGAATAAATAATATGACAGCTTTTGATAGAAGAATATTGAATGTGTTGAGTAACCCGAAGCTTAGATAGATATTAATTGGACTAATTGACAACTAAAGGTGTAATCTCATGGATTGAGTAAGTATTCTAAATTAGTTATGAATTAGCCTGAAGAAGACAATTAATACGATCATGTGATGTGATTATAGGCTGAAGAAAATCATACGGAGTACGAGATGACACATTCGATATTTCGGCACGAGTATTGTGAGTAGTAATCTTACTGCAACTTGTGTTCTCATAACATGCACAATTTATACATGATTTTAAAATTAATATTTGTTATCAAATGTTTGAAATTGCATGTGGGATAAGTCCTTTACTTAATATGGCACTGATTATTCTCAATGAATCATTCTTTGATACTAGAGAGAAGGTTTCATGGTAATCAATGACTTCCCTTTTAGTAAAACTATTGGCTACAAGTCTGACTTTATATTGTTCGATATTACCAGATGAGTCTCTTTTAGTTTAAAGACCCACTTGAACATATGGTAGAGGATCCCTTTGGTAATTCGACGAGATCCATGACTTTGTTTTTAGCCATAGATTCTAACTCTTCTTTCATGGCATCATACCAAAGTGTAGAGTTTTCTCCATGCATGGCTTGTGAAAACGAGCATGGATCTTCTTTTAGTCCAATATCATAATCAGACTCTTGGAGATATACAACACAATCACTACAAATTGCTGGGTTTCAAACTCTTGAGGATTTTCTTACTCCCACTATTTCAGACACTTCTTCAGTGGGTTTAGGTAAAACGGCTTGATCTTCATGTGGCTCCTCAAGTGGTGGTGGATCTTGAACTTGTTCTTTTTCAGATAATTAATGAGAATTTTTTTGAGTAACATTTATGTTCTCAATATATAAAGGTGCCATAAGTGGTTCCCTTATTTCTTTCAATTTCACCGTTTGTGTCAAACCACTCCCACTTTCTTCATGTTCCTAAAAAAATTAAGCATTTCTAGCCTCAACAATTTTAGGGGAATGAAAAGGACAATAAAACCTAAATCCCTCAGAGTTAACTGCATAGCCTATAAAATAATCGCTTATTGTTCTTTCATCCAACTTCTTTAGTTGTGGGTTATAAACTCTCACTTCAGTTGTACATCTCTAAATGTGTAAATAAATTAAATTAAATTTCCATATTTTCCATAACTCAAAAAGTATCTTGGGGATAGCCTTGGATGGAACCCTATTTAAAATATACACGATAGTTTTTAAGGTTTTACTCCATAAGGATAAATGTAAATTTGATCTGTTAATCATGATTCTTACCATGTTCATTAATGCCCGGTTCCTTCCTTCTGACACACTATTTTGTTATGGTGTTTCTGGCATGATATATTGGGCAATTATATCTTCAATTTCAAGGAACCAATTTTTTCTTTACTTTTGTTTTGTAAACTTTAAAAGTATCAAGTGCTTCTGATTTGTTAAACAGAAAATAAAGTACATATATCTTGAATAGTCATCAATAAATGAGATAAAATATCTTGCACCATTCAAACAAGGGATAGGAAAAGGTCCATAAATATCTGTGTATGGTCTCAAGCAATTGAGAACTTCTTTTGGTATCTTTAGTTGATTTGTTGGTCTGCTTACCTATAACGACTCGACCAGTTATTTTGAGAATTTACACTTCGCTCGATAGTTTGGGGGCACAAGCAGCTCGTATGATATATTAGGACTTGTGTGAAAAATATGAGTTCATTCCGAGATTATTTAATATTCTTTGGCGCGAGTTTTTGGAAGTCGAATTGAAAGTTTATTAAGTTTTTGATGTGCGTTTCGTCAATTCGATATTGTTATGCGTGATTTAAGGCCTCGAGTAGGTCCATGTTTTCTTATGGGACTTGTTGGTATGTTCGTACGGGCTCCCGAGGGGCTTGAGTGGTTTCAGACATGTTTGGGTTATGTTGTGCTCGTTTTTCTTATGTTTCGATGTCAGTTTTCCAAGCATAAATGGTACCACATTAAACAAATAAGCTCTGATTTATGTGTTTATTGAATATTAGACCCGTATCGTAATTAAGGAGCCATAGCAAAAAAAATCATCAAATTTGAACATCGTACGAAGAGTTTATGGTCATTTTGCTAAGAATTGGGCTACTAGATTTTTCAGATTATTTACAAAATTGCCACTGACTTTGTATTTAAAAATCTGAACTATTTTCAAATATTGAAACCAACATATCTCCTTCACTATAAGGTCAAATAGAGTGATTCAAAAGCCTAACTTGACTGAAATTTTACAAGAAATCCATTGGAGGTATCAAAAGCAAGTTTTAAGATCGTTTGGCATGCAAAACAAGTCATAACAGCTGGAAAAAATACTTAATATCAAAAGTTTGTTCATTTGGTCATATTTTGAGTTGGGAGCTCGGATTTGGATAATTTTTTGGAGGTAATTTTCACTATATGGATTGGAGTAAGTGTTCTATACTCGATTTTGGTTATATTTCATAAATCTATTTTCTTTTTAGTCATTTGATTGATGATTTCAATGTGAAATTTGGGGGTTTTGTCTAAAATTTCATAAAGGGAATTTTTTGAGTTTTGAATATCGATTTGGAGTCGGATTTTAGTGAAACTAGTATGGTTGGAATCATAATTAAATGAGTGTTAAGGTTTTGTAAATTTTATCGAGTTCTGAGGTGCGGGCCCAGAGAGTTGACTTTTGTTGACTTTTTGCAAATTGTATAAGGATCATAGCTTTGTTAATTGAAATTATTTTCTCCTGTTTTGTTTGATGTATTTAAGTTTTCTTTTGATAGATTGGGCCGAGCGATGGTGAATTGGTAAAGGAAAAGTTAAATTGAGTATTGAGTTGGCTGAATTAAGGTAAGTATCTTGCCTAACCTTAATTGGGGGAAACCACCCTTAGAAATTGAGTCAATTTGCTATCTTGATATGTGAAAGTTGTGTACATACGGTGACGACTGGGTACAAAATTTATATATGGTGTTGACCGGTTAGAATGTCTCGTCTTTTTTCATGCCTTTGATCAGATTATCATAATATGTGGTATCTTGTTGTTAGGCTATATTCACATGCTCCATACCATGTTGTTAGCATTTATTTATATGTTGCTCGTTGTTTCGCCTTATTTGCCATAGTTGAAGTTATTGCCTTTCTTTTTATTTTGTTACTTCTTATCTATGAGTTCCTTTATGACTTTGTGCATATATGCTACTTGTCTAAATTATTGTGATTACCTGTGTAGTTATCACATGCCTTACATGTCTTGTTGTTTTTGTACAGGTTGTTGTATTCCTTTGATTTTTGCGTGATTCTCTTATTGTCGTGTATTCATACTCTTTGTAGTAGATTTTTTATAATTGGGCTGTTGTTGTTGTTGATTTAAGCTTTTGTCTGGTGGGATCGGGTTGTACGCCGAAACATGAGGAATAATGGAGATATATTGAGGAGGAATAAGGAAGAATTGATATTGTCTAGTGTGATTGGGTTGCATGCCACAACAAGAGTAATAAGGGTGGACAGGTGAGATCAGGTTGCACGACGCAACAGGAGAAATAAGGGTGATATATTGAGGAGCAATAAGGGTGGACTGGTGGGATCGGATTGCGCGCTGCAATATATATATATATTATTTATTCTTATTGTAATTTTTACGGAGGATTAAGGGAGGATTGGTAGGATAGGTTTGCGTGCCGCAACATATTGTCACGATCGAATATTCTCCAGTCAATACTCTCCAGTCCCACACACATGGGTTAAAATATCATGATACAAGCTCGAACAATGATATGATATGTTAAGTAGCAATAATCGATACTGAGGCATGATATAATATACATGAACATGACTGAATATAGATTATAAATGAAGCTAATGGCATGAAAGCAAGAAACGACCTCTCGAGTCCCAATAGTATTGGCATGAAGCCTTAACATGATAATTAGCATGATTTGCAGTTTATTAACTTAATCACATAATTGCAACATAAATATTAACATAAAAGAGTCACTAAGCGGCGCCATGGAATGATCCATGCCGCATTTCTTATGGTGCATACCCACACGCCTGTCACTTGACATTGCATCACCTCAATAGTAATCATATAACACATAGTTCAGGGTTTCAAACCCTTAGAACCAAGTTTGAAAGTATTACTTACCTCAAGCCAAGCCAAACTCTAGCCCGCGGTGCCTTTTCCTCTCGATTTGGACTCCAAATGCCCAGAATCTAACCAAAATTAGTAAACAACCATCAAATTATGATAAGGGAACAAATCCCACTCAAAAATAATCAAATTACATCAAAATCCTGAAATTGGTCAAAACCCGTCCCCTGAGCCTACGTCTCAGATTCTGATAAAAATTACAAAACTAAAATCCTCATACTCTCATGAGTTCATACATACAAAGAATACCAAAATCCGACAATAAATGACCTCTCAAATCCCTAGATTAAGGTCTCCAATTTCCAAGCCCTAACTCCCCGGATTCAAATCCCCTAAATTTCATTTTAATTAGGTAAAAATCACAATAGGATCGAGTATTAAGTTCCTAAATCTTACCTCCAAGAAGTTCTATTGAATTCACTCTTCAATCTCCCTTAAGAAGCTCCAAAATCGACTCAAAAATGGTGAACTACGGCCAAAAATCGCGAAAATGGCCTTTTAAACATTCTACTCAGCAATTCAGAATCCTTCTTCATGAACGCGGTCAATGCCTCATGTTCGTGAAGCACAAAATTTACGTTGACCAAAATCCTCTTTCACAAACATGGAAACTGTTATAACCCATATCCACACGCGTTAGTTCATGCCATATGTTAGTTAAAACAAATCCAATAAGTAATTATCCT
>MU759680.1:31930-44307 GCA_026770625.1 Nicotiana glauca | reverse complement strand
TTTTTGGGCCAAGGGGTTTTGGGTTGGGTAAGGGTGCTTTGGTTTGGGCTTGTAACTTAATTTGCAAGGTGGCCCAATCCAAATTTTTTCTATTATTCAACATCCTAATTAATAAAACCAAAACACTATGATTAATTTATAAAAACTAAAATTATCTTAAAAATACTAATTAACTCATTATAATAATTGTCATCTAAATTTAAATGACAATAAAAATACAATCACACAATTTGGACATTAAAGGCTAAAATGCAAAAGATGCATATTTTTGTGATTTTTATTTTGTAAGATAAAATTAATTACTCCTAATTGTAGAATTAAATTCTAAATGCAAATGCAACATATATATTTTTTTTATTAATTTAACAAATAAACATGCACAAAAAAATGACACTAAATTCACAACAATTGCAAACAAACTAAAAAATTATTTTATTTTTTGAATTTTTTGGGAGTAATTCTCGTATAGTGCAAAAATCACGTGCTTACAGGGTCGTGACAAGTTCATAATCAATACTTGATGAGACTCTAAATTCGTAAAATTGCAACACAAACATAAAAATAAAAAGTTGAAATCATAACTTTTTCAATATAAAATAATAATAAAAAATACTCAACCAAACATAATATCAACAAATGTTCATTAAATAATATTTAGTAATGGAAGGAAAACCAAAATCCCAATTAGCATTAATTGATGCATCATCTTCCTGTGAAATTCAAATAAAAAACCTTAAAATTAAATTGTTGAAAAGTATTACAACATCAAATATATATATATATATGAAAACACACTTTTGCTTCAAAAATTCCGTCCGCCTCCTTTTTGTTTTGTGGGTGGAACGTCCGCCTCCTTACAATAGCCATTATAGTTCCACATTTCTTAGTAAGCTAAAAAAATAAATATTATCGTGATCATATAGTTCGGGAATAAATATTACACGATTGCACAGTAATGTAACTTATAGAAGAACATTACTTGATAACGGTTCACTATGATCCACTAAACTTTTTGCAATCAATTAATCTTTCAGTTTCTCAATAAATAAATAAAAATGTGGTATCACCAATATTATCTTTCATCTTCACATGTATCTTGAATTTTATCAAGTCATTCCCTCGAGGCTGCGACCATTACTGTGATTCTGAGAATAAAGAAAGCAAAAAAGAAGGAGAAATAATTCATAAGATTACTGAGAAAAAAAGAAAATAGATTGAAAAGAAGAGAGAAAATTTGTAAGGAATGGGTTTAGGATAAAGCTGAGAAATTGTAACAGCTTTGAATACAAAAGTATAATTAAAAGTTATTTTTAAGTTTACAAAATTAATGTAAACAATCTGCAATTTTTTCTCTATAAAGAAGGAGTAGTTCAACAAAAAAATTGATAACTTCTCAAAATAAAGAGTCCTAAACGTGGCTTAGATTACGGCTGCACGGTTACTCTTAAGTTCAATTTTGCATAATATTTAGAACTTTTTATTAGGACACTTGATAAGCTTGAATTAATATTAATCAATAAAAAATATTTATATAATCTAGCCCAAAAAAGGGTAAGAATTTTTTTAAAAAAAGTATCGGGTGTAATTATTATTATTATTATAATAATAATTATTATTATTAATAAGAGAATATGTAAGGTGGACTTTTCAATTTCTTTTAAAAACAGTTAAGTTAAAATAATGTTCAACTCATGTAGCCTGATTTTTCTTGAAAATAAGGAGGTAAAAATGTATGTTATTTGGTTTTAAACATTTCAAAAGTTGGGATAACTATATAGGAGATAAAATGGTGCAAATATTTCGGAGCACTCATAACCAAACAAGTGAATTTTAATTTGATTTTAAAAATAATTAAATAACTAATTATTAATTTATCTTTTTCCCCTAAAACTACTACATATCTATTTTTTCTTTTAATAATATATAAAATATCAAAAATAAAAAATAACGAAATATCCTAATACGTACTTAAATGTTGGAATAACTATTCATGAGACAAAATAGTGTAAACATTTCATGTTTCAACAAAAAATATTAATATTTCTAGATCATTACTCAAAAACATAGATTCAAAATTAACAAATTCTATCCAGAAAACGTATATTAGCTAACTATATTAATTTTGAATTAATTCTTTTCAAAATAATTTTATAGCTCCTATTTTTTTGGAGGCTTGTCCTAAAGTACCATGTGTCATATTCTATGACACTTGGTTTAAGGAGATGACTTTTTCTTTCCTTTTAATAATACATAGATATAGATATAGATATAGATAATTCAAAAGGCCTTGAAAAATTGCCGTAATATGTATCAATTTTAACAAGAACCGCCAAATTTAACTGCCGTAAAAAAATCTACTATTTTTTTTTTGTAAATTACCTAAAAATTAGAAGAATGAACTGAAAAGAAACAAATTATCTCGCAAGAGAATTCAATATACCTGATCACGAACGTGATGTAAACAAACATTTAAGTTCTCCGATTGCTATGAAAGGTTGTTTGCAGGAAATAATTTATGCAATTCGAGATTATTTCAGATCGAAAAAAGACTTCTTTAATTAGAGATTTATTTATAAATATTCAATTTGACAACAAAATTCTAGACAATATGTCCATATTATATTACATTATTACTACCATTCTTGAAGTTAAACAAATTTATCGACATTAATTGGTAAATATTTTCTTGTTATTTTATGTAATTTTTAAATATGTAAAATTATTTTTTAAAATTATAAAAAAATTAATATGCCAAACAATAACTATTCATCAATTCATAGCAAGTCAACTAAATTTTGTACTATCCACATGGTTTCATTTAATCGCCTCTTAAATTGACTAATTTTACCTAAGTTGTCAACCTTTTTCCTTTATCCGCACTTAAGACTAACAAAGTGAGCTCAAGTAGGTGCAGTAAACATATCATAGGGAGAACTATTAAGGATCGTTTGGTTTAAAATAAGATCATTCCAGGATAATAAAATTCTAAAATTTCTCATCACCTATATGAGATAATATCAATAATTTGGTATAAAATTAAACTTAATATAACTAATATCAATAACAAAACAATGAATAAATAATTTAATATGGAAATTTGTATCCTGCAATAACCAAATCACCTCTTACTACGAAGTCAAAGTTACTACTCCAAATTTTTTGGGAGGCCTCGGTATACAAAGAGTCAAATTAAAAAATAATGTGCTATTAGCAGGATTATCATGACGTCTTTTTCACTTATCCAATCAACTCTGGGCTAACAGTCTAATACAAAAATATAAGCACAAACGTAAAACAGGAGGATTCTCTAATACTTGGCACAATATCATATTAGGCTGGAAAAAATGCCAACATGGAATTCAATGGCAAGTAAGAACCAATTCTAATATCAATTTTCTTGAATGATGTATTGATTGCTCCAAACGCAACAATTAATACATGGTCATATCCCTTTAACACACGCTACAAGAACAATAGCTACATGCATAGCTCAAAACGAATGGAAATGGTCAGAAACCCCTTTTAACATTACAAGTTTTTAAAAAAATAATATGAATAGGATCGATGTCCTTGTCTACACAAAGAAATTTGACACTATATACTGTGGATTATCAAATCATGGAAAATTTACCGTGCAATCCATGTATTCAAAATTATTGCAACAGGTTTTAAACACATTACCCATGCCACTTTATAATTGGATTTGGAAGATCCTAGTACCATCAAAACTTGAAACATTAATATGGCTTACGATGCACGGTAGGCTACCTACAAGACACTATCTTCACCATATAGGCATAACACTAGATGACCAGTGCCAAATATGTAGGAGAAATCAAGAAATTATTAACCATTTATTTTTATATTGTCCTAACATACAACAAATATGGACTGAATTAGGAATAAAGGAAGTTATCCATATCTCACGATGTGAAATAAAAATTAGGCTCGAACCTATTGCTTGTTCCTTTCGTGACTCAAACATCATTCAATGGAAAAATAATATTCATCCATCAGGGAATCTGCCTATATCTATCGCTTTTCCTTCATTGATTTGATTCTTTCAATAGATACCGAGATTCAGATTGGAAATCAAAAATCTAGTAATTCAAACTATAAGACATAAGGGTAATTTAGATTTGATCAGAATAAATAGATATAGCAAATAAATAAATTGGATGCTATGTCAATCCCATATATGGAATTGATATTCACATATATCAAGATAATATTGTAGATTGATCTATAGATCCATATCAAATGCAGCCTCTATCTTTATTTTATTCCAGGGGGCAGCTTTATAACTACAATCTAACTAATAAATAGTACGGTAGAAAGAAATAGATGAATCTTTCTTTCTACCATACTATCTATCTATTAGAATATTGTCGATTCTAGTCCACTCATTTCATTTAAGACATGAAATTAAAATCTTTTTAATTTTATTTCGTTCCATAAGCTCCAGTTACATTCGCTGACCGAGTAGCTACAACTTCAAGAGAGGAGTTCGCGTTAAAGTGGGCTTTTGTTTTTGCTTCCAGGGGAAGGGAGTTGGTTTATAACCAGACTCTGGAGTTTTCTACTAGGTAGAGCATTTCAGAACGGTCCGCCTGGCCACTATGAATGAATATTACGTCAATAGAGTAAGTTGTTCTTTGAGCAAGAAGCAAGGCATTGAGCGCATATTTCCCCTTTCTATTAGTAGTAAGGTTATCAAAAGGCTTTCTGATTGTAGGGGCGCAAGCAATACGTGGAGTAACTCCCGATATAACAGTAAAAGCAAGATGCGTAGGTGGATCGACTCATCAAGACGGAGGACGGCTAAGAATGTCCATTAAAATGAGGGATGGGGTCGTTTTTCAAGCACACCTTTCTGCCTTTCTTGCTTGATTCGTCTTTCATCTCAGTGTCTTATCCGGATTGAATGTATACTATCCCCCTATCGGACTAAGGGTTTTGATCGAATATTCCTCTCTCTACCTGAATTCAATCGGTAAGAAAAGAAATATTACATAAAGAGTGAAATTCCATAAAACATGTTCCACAGGGTCAATAAAGAAAACCTTCCATACTACGATTACGGTATGGATAGCTAGAGCTCACTTCTTCCTTACTAGACCGATTGCCATGAATAAATGAAGAGGCTTGACTTTAGCTACAGGGTCGGGGGAACAAATAGTCGTGGGGAAGAGTCTGCAACAAAATCAATTGAATAGACAGAGAAGTACAGTAAGCTTATCGATTCAAGCAAGTCCGGCTAGTTTAGGCGCCGCCTTCCAGACTTCTAAAAGCGGGTGGTTTTAAGTCCCCTATTCTGGTTACAGAGTATGGGTAGCTGACATTCTGAGTTAGGGAGGTTTCTTTCTCTCTCTCTTCGAAAAGTGCTTCTCTGCATTTGGTTCTAGTAGTTACTTTACTAGATTTTGGGTTGTCGACGATTACGACCATTCAAAGGGATTTTTCCATTAGCTGGAGTAGGAAAGGGGCTGACGTCGATAAGTTATTATATATAAAAGATAATTAAGGCATTAGGAATCTGGGTGATCAGTAGATCTTCACATCCTTCAGAATGGTTAATGACTCTCATTAATACTAAACGAAAAAACATGACTTACCATATCAATAATAAAACTTTTATTTCCTAATGGCACATTTGGATTGCTCGTAACAATAACATCTTTAATCGTATACAACATTATCTATCCACTAAACTAATCACCAATCAAGTACTGAAATTTATTTACTTAGCCACAAACATGGAAAAGAAAAAAATTACTATAATGCAGCCTCAAATGGATACCACCTAAACCAAACTACTATAAATTCAATACCGATGGGGCTTCATCGTCAGTAACTCATAAAGCAGGTATAGTGGGACTCATACGAGACTCAAATGGAAATTGGATTATAGGATTTGCAGGTAATTGTGACACTGGCACCACCATCCATGCAAAACTACAAGCCCTTTTTCATGGGCTGGAATTGGTTACTACTCGCAATTTGGTTCCTCTAAAAATAAACGTCGATGCATCATCAGAGGTACTGACCCTATTAAAAAATGACAATGTAGTTTATACTAATATAATAGCTGACTGTAAGTATATCCTGAACCAAATGCATAGTGTTACAATTGCGCGCACCTAGAGAGAGGGAAATGAGGTGGCTGATTGTTTGGCAAAAGGCTGGATGCACCATGGAAGCTGCTACGAAACCTAATATTTTTGAAGAGTCACCGAATTTTGTGAACATCTTTTTACGAATGGATGAAGCAAGAGTAGTTCGTTATAGGAGGAGGACGTGTAGATCAGAGGAACAAGCTGTGGACATGGAACAAAATACTTTTTGGTCCTATGATCCTGATCATGCACACACACACTCCAATAGAGTCAATGTGCTAGAAAACCCCTTTAGTATAAGTAATATCCATCCATGTAATAAACAACTATCAAACAATCATAATGGAGATGCACATGCATCACCCTCTAAGTTTATGCAATATTATCTTTCTCAAAAAAAAAAAATTACATTAGATTGGCTTACACTAACTTATACTATATTAATGAGGCTAAGATTTATGTCCTTATTTGTATATTTATAATTTTTATTATATACAGAATGAAGTAGTGCCTAACTCGTTCATGGTAATGATGGACCTTTGAATAAAAAAAAGAAAAAAAAGTAGCATGTTAATATATTAGTACAAGTTACAAATACAAATTGCGTAGATAAGTAGTGACAAGGCGACGGGTATACATTTTGGGGTAATAGGGATCCGTATAACTGCGTAATATATTGGAAATGAAAGGATAAGGGAAGTCATTATGCACAGCGTATATAAACGCAACGAACCCTGAACTGAGTTCCCCCATCTTCAATCAGACAAAACATATTAGTATATCTTCTTCCTTTGGAGCTCCATTGATGATCTTCTTTATCCATCCTGTTTAATATAAGCACATCAGATCTGTATTGATCATCGCAAAAGCTTCAATCATGTAAGCTAATTCATCATTTTTCTTTTCCTATTCTGTTTTTTAATTGATTTTTTTTGTTTTGTGATTCAAACGTATAATTTGAAAATAATTTCTGAAATTTTGAGCTATTTGTTATACGATCAGGAAATTAAAGGATCGGAGAAAGTTTCATTCCTGAAACGCAGACTCTATCACTCGCTATGTAAGTTTCTACTTTCTGGTCCTAATTTCTCTTTATTGATTTTTTTTTTAATTTATAAATTTCGGATAGTTACTGTATGTGAGTTAATTTCTGATAAATTGAACACCTTTAGCTCTTTTGGATTTTGGAAGTTCAACTTTTGAAGATTCATGTTAGTTAGTTTTAATGTTTTTCAGCTCGGAGATTGTTCTTCTTATTTACTACTATACGTATTTTTTATTAGAGGTATTAGAATCCTATCTATGGAAATTAAAGTGTTTGCTTGGGAGAGAAAAAATTAACTCTAGCGTAATCTTGTACACCTTTTTTTGTGGATCTTGAAAATGTTGTTAAGGCTTAGTTCAGGTGTTGTAGCTGTAAAAGTCGGCCTTTGTCAATTTTTATCTCAGAATATGTTAGTATTGGGTTTGAACTGAACCATAGCCATAGGAAAACAAGAACGAGAGGATGAAATCTACTCTTTTTTTATAACTGAGAAAATGGTCAGAAAGTTTTGGGTGGAATCATTGGGATTTTCAAATGCAGTAGTTTCCTTTTTTACTTTCCTAAGTTCATATCTGTTGGAGTAGTTAAATTGATTCAACTGAAAGGACACATGTGAAACAAGTGATTTCCCTTTCCTGGCCAGCAAATCCATAAACTCTGTCCAGTTTCTTCTTGCATTTTTAGCATACAATTATCTGCTAATTCTTTAACTTCATCAATTTAAATTCTTCACATTCTCTGGTGGGATACAAATATAACTTTCTGTTAGCTTTTTCACAGGTTCTCCTGATCATCTCGCTTGGCTCTGCACTTTATCGAGGGTTTAAGGACCTATATTCATCCTATTCGATGGCTGATAGCCGGAATGGTAATGTCAAGGTTTCTAATGACAAAGCATCCGGATCAGCCAATGCTTATGCCATCAATCTGGAGAACTTCGGTAAAAGATTAAAAATGTTATACTCCCACTGGACTGAACACAATGATGTACTTTGGGGAGCTTCTGAAGTTCTTGCCATAGGAACTCCTCCTCCATCTGAGGATCTGCGGTATCTGAAGTCATCAGCTTTGAATATGTGGTTGGTCGGGTATGAATTTCCTGATACTATCATGGTTTTCATGAAGAAGCAGATCCATTTCCTTTGTAGCCAAAAGAAGGCCTCCTTACTTGAAGCTGTCAAGCAAACCTCTAAGGACGTTGTAGGAGTGGATGTTGTTATGCATGTAAGGGCTAAAAAAGATGACGGAACGGGTGCAATGGATGCAATATTTCAAGCTATACAAGATCAGTCAGTGTCAAATGGTGATGATATGCCTGTTGTTGGACACATTGCAAGAGAAGCTCCTGAAGGGATTCTTTTAGAAACCTGGACTGAGAAGCTAAAGAATACACAATTTCAGCTCAGTGATGTAACTAATGGATTCTCTGATCTGTTTGCTGTCAAGGACACTGCTGAAATTATGAATGTGAAGAAAGCTGCTTATCTGACTTCATCCGTGATGAAGCACTTTGTAGTCCCAAAGCTGGAAAGGGTTATCGATGAGGAGAAGAAGGTGACACATTCTTCACTAATGGATGACACTGAAAAGGTCATACTTGAACCTGCAAAAATTAAAGTGAAGTTAAAGGCAGATAATGTTGACATCTGTTACCCTCCAATTTTTCAGAGTGGAGGAGAGTTTGATCTGAGACCAAGTGCGTCAAGCAATGAGCAGAATCTTTACTATGATTCGACTAGTGTGATTATCTGCGCAATTGGTTCTCGATATAATAGTTACTGCTCCAATGTTGCTCGGACCTTTCTAATTGATGCCAATCCATTGCAAAGCAAGGCTTATGAAGTCCTCCTGAAGGCCCATGATGCTGCAATTGGAGCTCTGAAACCAGGAAACAAGGCTGGTGATTCCTACCTAGCAGCACTCAGTGTAGTCGAAAAGGAGGCACCTGAATTGGTTGCAAACTTGACGAAATCTGCAGGAACTGGAATTGGGCTTGAGTTCCGTGAATCAGGGTTAAACCTTAACGGCAAGAATGATAGACTGCTGAAATCTGGCATGGTTTTTAACGTGTCTCTTGGGTTTCAGAATTTGCAAACAGAGTCTAAAAACCCAAAAACTGAAAAATTTTGTGTCTTGCTTGCTGATACAGTTGTTATTGGTCAAAATGCTCCAGAAGTGGTGACTTCTATGAGTTCTAAAGCTGTAAAGGATGTGGCTTACTCATTCAATGAGGATGAAGAAGAAGAGGAGGTGCAGCCGAAGGTCAAAGCTAAGCCTGTAGCCGCCGATGGACTCTCATCCAAGGCTATGCTTAGGTCAGTTAACCATGAGACATCAAGGGAGGAACTAAGGCGGCAACACCAGGCAGAATTGGCCCGCCAAAAAAACGAAGAAACTGCACGGAGGCTCACAGGAGGAAGTTCTGGGGGGTCAGATAGCCGTGGAGCTGTGAAAGCCACTGGTGAACTGGTTGCATATAAGAACGTTAATGATCTGCCACCTCCAAGAGATTTGATGATTCAGGTTGACCAGAAGAACGAGGCTATTCTTTTACCTATTCATGGAACCATGATACCATTCCATGTCTCCACTGTGAAAAGTGTATCTAGTCAACAAGATACTAACCGTACCTGCTATATCCGAATAATGTTCAATGTTCCTGGCACTCCATTCACTCCTCATGACACAAATAGTCTAAAGTTCCAGGGGTCAATATATGTTAAAGAAGTTTCATTTCGTTCAAAGGACCCAAGGCACATCACTGAAGTGGTTCAACAAATAAGATCCCTTCGCAGGCAGGTTGTCTCTAGAGAATCAGAGAGAGCTGAGAGAGCAACTTTAGTAACACAGGAGAAACTTCAAGTTGCTGGAGCCAAATTTAAGCCAATAAAATTGTCAGATCTGTGGATTCGTCCAGTATTTGGTGGTCGGGGGAGAAAGCTTCCTGGTACTCTAGAGGCTCATACAAATGGATTCCGCTATGGAACTTCAAGGTCAGATGAGAAAGTGGATGTTATGTATGGTAACATCAAACATGCATTCTTCCAGCCAGCAGAAAAGGAAATGATTACCGTCCTCCACTTTCACCTGCGCAATCACATAATGGTGGGAAACAAGAAAACCAAAGACGTGCAGTTCTATGTTGAAGTGATGGATGTTGTGCAGACAATTGGAGGTGGAAAAAGATCTGCTTATGATCCTGATGAGATCGAGGAGGAACAACGTGAAAGGGATCGGAAAAATAAGATCAACATGGAATTCCAAACATTTGTGAACAAGGTGAATGACCTCTGGGGCCAGCCTCACTTTAAAGGGCTTGATTTGGAGTTTGATCAGCCGTTGAGAGAGCTTGGGTTCCACGGGGTACCCCACAAGTCAACAGCTTTTATAGTCCCAACATCTAGCTGCCTTGTTGAGCTCGTAGAGACACCTTTTGTTGTGATCACTCTCAATGAGATTGAGATAGTCAACCTAGAGAGAGTTGGGCTTGGGCAGAAAAATTTTGACATGACAATTGTATTCAAGGATTTCAAAAGAGATGTTATGCGAATTGATTCTATTCCTTCAACTTCCCTTGATGGTATCAAGGAGTGGCTTGATACAACTGACCTTAAGTACTACGAGAGCAGGTTGAATCTGAACTGGCGTCAGATACTGAAAACAATTACTGATGATCCAGAAGAATTCATAGAGAATGGCGGATGGGAATTTTTGAATTTAGAAGGTACTGATTCAGAATCCGACCACTCACAGGAGTCTGATCAAGGATATGAACCTTCAGATGTAGAGCCTGTCTCGTCAGACGAGGAAGATGACGAAAGCGAATCAGTAGTGGAGTCAGAAGATGATGAAGGAGAGGACTCAGAGGAATACTCCGAAGAAGAAGGAAAAACATGGGAAGAATTAGAAAGAGAAGCAAGCAATGCCGACAGAGAGAAAGGAGCGGAATCAGACAGTGATGATGATAGGAAGAGGAGGAATATGAAGGCTTTTGGGAAAGGTCGTCCTCCAGAGAGAAGAAATCTCGCTAGCAACATATCCAAAAGACCCAGGTTTAGGTAAAGAGTGACAGTGGTAGCCTGCTATTTCGTTTTAGGCCATTTGTTTAGGCTACATAAGGTCATGATAAGCAGCTGTAAAATATTTATGAGACAACTGAATTTAGACTTGGGTCTTTCTTGTAGTATAGTGGTGCTCTCTTTTTCTGTGTTTGCGAAGTAGTTTATTGGTGTAACATAAGATTGTGCAACTTAAGTTGGGTTAAGTTCCAGTTCATCCATTGACGTTGTCTTCTCATTTTCCAGAAAGCAGTTGTTAATTACTACATTTCCAAGGACAAGTAGGATAAATGTTCGTCTCTTATAGTACAAAAGGTCGTGTTCTACCTATCATTTAGTGTTACAGAAATACCTGGGAGTATTTAGCATTATCGCATATACTATAAGCTTGTAAATATTTGGATACAGATGTGTCATAGGTATGCACTAGGCTACTACAGCTTGAAGTGAGAATGTTACTGCATGGCTTAAATCTTTTGTGAAATGATCTGAAACTGGTACCAGTTGATGAATGTATGCGGCTGACACGTTTGGCAATTTGTCTCTCCAAATTCGAACAGCCATTCGCAAATTACCACCACAGTACTATGTTGCGCAACATTCTACCGCTTGATTTCATAAGGCAAAATTAGAAATATGGTGTTATTTACGTGTTTTATGCCCCCTTTAGTTCTACTTTCAGTTAAGCTACTTGAAGAACTAAGGGCAATAGTTAGGGGTGTCAATGGATATTCGAAAACCGACTAAACCGACTTAACCGTACTGTACCGAACCGATTTTTAGGTTTCTTTTTTAAGAAACCGTAGGTTTTTATATAAATTTATAACCGCACCGATAATTAGGGTAGGTTTTTTATTTTATAAAAATAAACCGAAAAAATACCGAACCGTACCGAATAAATTTTACATGTGGAATATATATTTATCTAGTAAGTTTAAAAATAATAATACATTATATTTTCCTTTGGGCCTTGGAATTATGAAAACTATTATAAACCAACAAGTAATTAAACTCAAAATACTAATTCCTAAAATCTATTATGCTACTTCTACTTAAACTAAGTTATTTCAAGTATCTTTATTAGCAAGACACAAGTATTCTAGCGATTATGAGTAGCAAACTACATGTAATGAATATGTTTCCTTTCATATAATTTAG